>JAAGNO010002365.1:0-11439 GCA_033439905.1 Ceryle rudis
ATTGCTGCTGTCAAGGTAGCTCCTGCCTTTTCCATGCTTTCATAAGGGATGTGCCCCCTGAATTTGTGTCTGGGCCTTTTTTTAATGATACGGCCACCACCGAGAGCTACACACCTCTTTACACTCCTTCCCTACACGACGCCCTCCCGATCTCTCCTCCTCCTCCAGGAGGAACCCTCTCCCTCCCCCCTCCTCCGGCGGCTCGGTCTTCCCGCGGGCCGGCGTGCACCGCGTGTCCCCGTCCCCGGGGGGCAGCGTCCTCTGATGTCACCGAAACTCATCAGTGACGTCAGATAGGGAGGTGACGCCAAGATCCACGCAGCCCCGCGGTCGAGCGCTGGGGGCTCCCGCGGGGCGGGGGTCGCTCCCCGGCCAGCCCGGAGCTCCGAAACCCGCGGGCGGGGTGGGGAGAGTGGGGCCCTGTCTACGGCACAGCACAAACAGCCCCGCGGTTCTCGGTGCGTGTCCCCGATGTCTGTGATGCGCGTCCCCGAAGTCCTCGATGCGCACCCTGCGGGGGCTCAGCCCCTTTGCTGGCAGCGCCCGGCTGTTCCTTACCAGTTTCCCCGTTTCTCTCCTGTTTACTCATTCACTGGTACCAGTGTCCCTTCTGCCGTGGCCGGTCATGACCTCAGAAGGAAGGATAATAAGTCATGCAGGGAGTAAGTTGAATGAGCCTGCCTAGCAACGAGCCTGCCTGGCTCCCCATCTCCATCCTTGCTGGGATGACAGGATAAGAATCAGAAATGCCCGACCTGTGGCCTCTGGTTCCTGCCGCCAGTGGGGAAGTTCAGAGAAGAGCTGCGTTAGTCATGGCCGAATAGCTGCAGCACATCCACACGCTCTCCCCAGCCTGTAACATCACCGGGACAACGTTCTCCTGTTACTTACACCCCCCCCTTTACACACAAGGCCCCTCAGCAGCAGGGTACAATGGCAGCATTGTGGGTGCTACACCCAGGTGGAGGACAAGAAAAATGTGCTCTGTCCAAGCTCGGTGGGTGTGTGGGGGTTAAGAGACTGGTTTAACTCCTGCTCCCCCAGTTTCCTCCTACCTCACTTGGGAGCAATGGCTGAGACTCTCCCCTGCAGCTTTACAGTCAGGAGACAGACAACTCATGCTAGGCCAAGGAGGAAATTCTTCTGGGATCCCCTGGAGCTAAACCAGTTTGACTAAGGATATCTCAGCAGAAAACATCCATCCCAAGAAGCAAAGCGAGCCTCAGGCAGAGCACGGCAGAGTTAGAGCCATCAGCACATTACCTAACCCCCAACTGCAAAGCTGAAAGCTGCATTAGGCTTCTTCAGAACTGCTCCGAGCTGTTACCGCTCCAAAAATTCAGCTACTCTATCTTCCATTCCCTGCTTCTCCTTGGTGCGGGGACTCGGTTCGCATACAGCAGTCAGGTATGTAGCTTTGAGACACTAGAGGAGAAAGAGTGGCTGACTTCCTAACCTCGCCTGATGCGGGATTATGAAAGATTCACAGCGTTGCTGTACATCCTGGGGCAAATTCTAGCATCGCCGCTATGCAAAAGGGTTCAGGGTTTTCAGGCATCACAGTCCAAATCACAGGCACTATTTCCTCGCAGTTCTGCTGTAATTCTTGCCCTAGCATCCCTGGACTCCTCACAGTAGAGCCCAAGCTGTCAGTGTTGAAATAGATGCATGGCTTTCCCTGGCCTGATTTCCCTTTAACAGCGAGAAAAACACTGTGGTGTTCTTGCCTTCTACCCTGTTGACACCACAGTGGTTTCGTTTTGTTCCTGTGCGGGCCAGCACAGATGAACGCTGCCTTGCTAACACTCCATGAAAAAAACAACCAACATCTATCTGCATGCTCTGAATGTCTTCCTTGGTTCTTTTAATACATTCCAGAGAGAGCTTTGTCTCCCTTTGGTTTTCCTCCTCCCCCCACTACTCGTATCTGTTTCAGTGAGATAAAGAACTCCATTGCATTCAGAGGCTACACTCTTTTACTAACAATCCCCATGTTTTTTGCACAGCTTACCTGTGCTATTCAGTTGCCAGAAGGCAGACAGAGCATACTTTAGCTGGTAACTGGCACCAGCAGGCTACATTTTGATTGGAAATACATTTCAGTGGCTGCTTTCTATAGTTACAGATCAAGTGGATATAACAGATGCCCGTGTTAACCTCTGCTGGGTCAGTGCTGCAAGTGTGAGAAAGTGACCGGTGTATCCCCTGGCCTGCATTAAAGACCATCTCAAGGGAGATGGGACAAGCCAGGGAATTGTTAACACACTAGAGCCTTTCAGCCCTAGGGGCTGGTTTGAATTCAGCCCAAGCCAGCGCTGACCAGAATGTGCTTATCATCTGTTGGCTGCCTCATTGTTCAAGTGAAATAAGTTTGATGGGTCTCAATCTATCCTCCCCAGCAGACAACTATCTGCTTGCCGAAGCTTTTACCAGCCTTGGCCGTCCTGGGTGACCCCACTCTGGCAGGCTCCCCTCTTTCCCGCTGCCACCTCCCCCAGGATTAAACAGGCCATGGGAACCAGAGTCGCCTCTTTACTTGCTTCCTCCCCGCCTGGTCACACAGGGGACACTGATGGTGGCACTCAGCAATGCTGGGGCCAGTTCAGGCATGCAGAACAAGTGCCACCGAAGAGGCATTCACTCCAGCGACATGACAGAGCAAACCAAATCCAGGTTCATTATTTTCATACTTTTAGAGCCGGACCTGATCCACCTCAGCAAGAAAAACCAGCCTCGATATCTGAAAACATTCCAGTCACAATCCTTCCCTCATTATTCACGCTTCTAAAGTACCGCAAATAAATGTCACCCACAGTCACGGGGGGCACTTACCACGTCCGAGGGTTTGTGCATACTGAGGCCACTGTTAATGTCCAGGATACACACACAGACTCCCCTAATTTCACTCCCATCTGACCTGGAATGGATCTTTTAGGCAAAAGAAAAAAATGCATGTAGTCTTGAAAAATTACCTGAGACAGAGAATCAAACACAGTCTGTGAGAAATCAAACAGCTAATTACTCACTATGTTAATCAAAGAAAAAAAAAAAGAAAAAGTGGGCCTCATTCTAGTCGCAGTGAGGCACCTAATCACAATTAATTCCCAGTGTTCAACAGATCTTGCTGCACCCAGGGAAGCAGCATCACCGTCACTCGCGGGGACACGGACCCACCGAGACCATGGAATCTCTCTGGGTTGCACATGGAGATAATGGCAGCAGCACAGGATGGAGCACTGAGTAGACTCTCCTGCTTACCAGATTAATTTTGCCTATATTTAAATCACCAGAGGTTTTAGGGGGCGGGAGGGGGAGTGGATTTGAAACATATACAATTTTCTACTTCTATTCTGTAGCTTTTTGATCCTTTTGCTTCTGGGTTTGGCAACAGCAACTTTCTTCATCCTTGGAGATTATTCTTCAATTCCTCAAAGAGACTTCAATTTTCTCACAAATCTCTCTTCCTTTCACTTAATTTAAACATTTATGGCCAATTTCATGATTTAATAATGAGAAATAAAATTGGGAGATTTACTAAGTGTTGAGAGAAGACCTTTCATTTCATCTGGGGATTAAGAGGGGAGTTAAAGGTGTGAATCCTGTTAGCCACGCTGGCCTAACCTGAATTCCAGCGTGCCAAAGAGCCTGATCCTGAGAGATACTGAGCGCTCGCTGCTCCCACCGAGCCCAGGGAAGTCCTGTGGACTCAGAGCACATGGCACATTTGGGCTCCTTAAGACACAACGCTAGTGTATAAATTCATAGCACCGCTGTCTCATAGATATTTTGCTAATAACTTGCAGCCCAACTTCATTTAGTACTACTGCCAGCTGATCAAATCCAGCAGCTCCTCGCTACACCATTAATTTAAGGTAACAATTCACCAAGATCTTTGGTTCCGCATAAACGCTTCCCAAATCACTTCGGTCTCTGTCAATTATCTGAGACTAATGCACCTTGAAGTTACCTTTTAGAGCAAACATTACTCCACGGTCATTGTTCTAAAATATTATCAGTAGCCAAAAGATAGGAACAATGCAGCTTTCAACTTCAGAAATTCAGATTGCACATTCAAACGGGGAAATAAAAATAAATCAGTACTGGTGCAGTCTGAAGATCTATTGGATTTTCACAATTTGGCAATTGAGAGGCACGTTCCCAGGACCAAATGGACCTTGAGCCTTTTATTCATTTGATTTCGTTTTCTGGATGGCTACTATTAGATAAAGGAGGCTGTCTCAGGTACCTCTGCAGTGCTACTGGCCATCAAATTATGTCTGCCAAATCAAATCTCACATGCTCGGGGCTAGACTCACTCAGCTGGCTACTGTCTCACCCTCTCCATCACGACACGGATTCTCTCCCAGACTTGGGCACGTGGTGCAGGATGTGGCTGACCAGACCAGCTCTTCTTCAGCTGACTCTCCAAATCCACATGTGATCCGCTGTGTCAGCCTCCACCCTCTCCTCTGCTCTCCCACCCTGACACCTCATGTGCTGGGAAGTGCCATGGCACGGCCGGGTGCTCCTGACCCAGCCTGAGCAGCAAGAAGGTCAAACCTGGGCATGGCGTATGCCCAGCGCCCTTCTCCAGTCAACTCTGGATCTGTCCCTGCTGCACAGCACGGCGTGGCACCCACGTGCTGCCCAGTTTGGGACGTCTCCTTTAAGACCACGATTTCCATTCTGTTCAGTCAAATAAAGAGGACACCAGCAGACAGAAGTGAGTCCAGACATGGAAATGGCTAGGTCTGCCCCTGCCAAATGCTCGGGGTTCGTAACTACTTGTTAGGACGAGACAGAAAATTGTCTCTGCTGTCTGATTTTGGAATGGGACTTTGGCTGGCAGACCAGGACAGAACAGAGGGAGAAGCTGCCTCTTCCTGTCTTGTGTGCGTAATAACTCCATTACAGGTCTGCATCTCACTTGGAGAATGATGCTGGCTGGGTATGTGGGCTGCCAGCATTCATAATAATTAACCATTAATGTTAGCAAACACTTGGCAAATCTCCACCCGCTCTCATTTGGAGCTCTTGGAGTCCTTTGCAAACATGAACAGATTAAACCTTACCAGACCCCTTCCAGTCCTACACATTAATCCAAAGGATTTCCTCCACTCTGTTCTCTGACAGGGCGTTTAGAAGAACATGCTGAGGTTGGGAAGTACTTGGGTTATTCCCATTTTACAAGGCAGGGAGGAGGCCCATGGTGGTCGAGCGATGTTCCCAAAGCCCCAGCAAGCCCTGTGCAGCAAAAGAAAGCAGTTGTGGCCTCCCACACTGGAGTCAGCACCTCAAACCCTGCACCATCCTTCCTCTGCTGGCAGGTCTTCATCCCTATCTCACTGGCAAGAAAGCCCAAGGAGGAAAGGGCTGCAGGCTTAGCCCAAGGTCTGACATGGATCATCAAGCTGGCAGAGTGATAGCTCTGCTGCTCTTCTCACTGGTGGGACACAATGGCCACCACAGACAGAAATAACCATGAACCAGAGCACAGCATCCTCCACGAGACCATCTCCAGTTGTGCCTGCTGCAGATTGGTGGCATTTTTGCCGTCCAGTTTTGCCATCCTTGCTTTTGCTTTCTAATGGCTCCTCGTGGACATGATTTTGTCCAAAAATAAACAAAACAAAACAAAAGTGCGTGTGGCTTCATTCCAGAGTAATGTTGCTCCCTTGAAACACAGTGTCAACATGGGGAAAAAGATAACGAAACAGCTTGGTTAGAGTAACTATCACATCTGCTAAACCAGTGGACTCGCCCCACAAAGACAGTCTCTGACAAGAACTCGAGTTTTACATTCAAGGTCTAGCTTCAAGAAGAAATACCCATCCATTCGACCCAGTCACATGGCCAGTGGCGTGCGGGGGCTATATGAATTGGCCACTAAACAAAACTTCCTTGCAGAAGAGAGTAGTCTGGCTCACAGGACCTCAAACTGTGGACACTTGGTAACCTCCTGCTAATGTCTGGCTCCCTACCATGTCATGACCTCCGTTTCAGCTGTCTGAGGGCTAAAATGTGGCTGATCAATGGTTTGGGAATAAAACAGGCTGTGTGTTCACCTCCTTGTCCCAGTTTAGTTCAGCAAGCAATAATCAGAGCATCCTCTACAGCTATGCTCACTACATGCAAGGGTATTGACTGTAGACTCTGGAAGAAGATCAGTTTTAGGCAGGCAGATCAGACATCTTAGTGCTCACCGGGGAATAAGAGGTCTTTTTTATTTTCCTCCCCTCGTCCTTTCCCCTCATTTGCATTCGTTTTTGGCTTCAAAATAAATTGCTTTAAATCTCAGCTCAGCAAGAGCTAAGCCTGAAAAGCCAGAAGACTACATTCATGAACATTTCCTGGGAGTTCAGGCAAAAGCCAATCTAAGACCTTTTTTTCTGAGACTGAGCAACAGGAGGAGAGTGTTTTGGGGATGAATAGGAAAGAGAAAGGTGCTTGGAAGGCAGAGATAGAGGAAGAGAAAAGAAGGAAGATAACAGCTTTGAAAAAGCACGATTGGCACCCATACTGGTCTAAATTGCCTTCTCAGTGAAATTCCCCCTTACCTCAGTTAACGTTTTGTCCCAGACAAAGCAGCAAGTCCCCTCTGTCCTCCATGCTGCACAACAATCGGGATTTTTAGCAGCCACTTTGGACTATCTCCCCAGCAGGCAGAGCCCAGTTGACATAAAGGAGCTGAGGATGAGACCTGCAGGAGTCCTGATGGGCCACCAGAAGAACCTCTGCCTGCCAGGAACGACCCTTCTCGCTGCCTTTACACTCCCACTGATATTTTCTCTCCCTTGCACCCTAAAGCTCAATACACGAGACGCTGAAAACAGGAGTGCCACACTAAAACCAGAAAGGATTAGTCTGCACAAATTGATCAAAGAGTGAAAAATACTATTCCAAACCAGCCCAAGTCAAGAAAAAAGAAAAGTTGGGTCTTTCCACTGTAATAGGCCCGTATTTATCACATTGGACAGAGTACTTTTTAAAGGCAAATGGACAACTAGTCCCTTTGATACATGGAGATGCTTCAAGATAGGTATGATAGAGAAAACCCAGGCAGAAGATATGTACTGGCTAATCTGACAGTTATCTCTTTTACAGCCAACTACTGTCATTTCAGTCTTCCAGAACTGCCAGCTGCACTGATAACTGCAGGGCCGAACACAGCAGAGGAGAAAGCCTTTGTTAATTAACCTGGCTTCCTTCGTTCTCTTACTGATCTGGCCTCAGCAGAGCTCTCAGTGAGCCCGCTCTGGTGTGGCCCTTTGTGCTGGTGGTGGGACTGTCACGCTCCCCCCCCTTCCCCCAGCTCCAGGCAGCTGCATATTGGTGGCGAGGCAGGCGATCCTCATCTGCCAGCTGGAATGCTTTCTGGGATGAAATGTTGCAGTCCTGCCTCAAATCAGACTATTAACTCAACTGGAGCACGGCAGATTCCCCCTCGGAGGGGGAAAAAATATCTCCTTGAAGGATGTATAAACCTGCCCATTGTCTGATCCAGCTGATACAGGGCTGATTTTCCCAGTGTGGTATCAAGTTCCAGAGGAGTCGATTTATACTGAATTCATCAGTGCTACTTTGTACCCAGCTCTGTATTTTCAATCAGTTAGTGGCCATCAAACTCTAATGGGGTTTCTGGAACGGTGGGTGCTTTATGCTCTGTTGGGCAGGTGCTCCAGCACAGCGAGCCATTGCTCCGCTCCCTCTGCTCGAGCTGCAGCTCCTCCTTTCAGGCAGATGCGCTGTCCCTTCAGGGTTGGATACCCAGCAAGGAGGGACAAAACTCAGGTGACTTCCAAATGTCAAGTGTGAGCCCAGATTGACTTTTCTGACCATTTCTGGTGGCAGTTTGCAGCTCCTTTTGCAGATTGCTGGCCTGATTCTGCTTCCACTTACGCCTCCGGGTCATCGGGGCTATTTCCCTTGCTTTGGAGCAATGCCTCACTGGCAGGCTCTCCTCCCGATGAGCAGTGCTGCCTTTTGCCTCTAGTTAAAGCCATATAGTCAAAGTCACCACAAAAATGTCATCGCCTTCATTGGATACACGAGTGAAGTAGAGAGAGAATCTATCTTCCGGGTAATCAATCTGAGCTAAGTGAAACAAAAGCCGATGAAGGGGACTTGGATCACTCACACTGGCCTTTTCATAGCCTAACCGTGACAACCTCACCCCAAACCAGGCACCAAAGCAGCCCATCTTCGTTCTTTGCTCCTTTAATATGCTTAGAAACCAGTCATCATGCAGCCTCCACTGAGCAGACCTTGCCTGCAAGTCCCTTTCTTTTCCCGAGGGATGATTTTACCATTCAAAGTCATCACCCAAAACCCATCAAAACCAGTTACCCACACCCCTGTGTCTAGCCCAGTTAGCCTGTGCCCACAGCTGCAGTTACCAGTGCTGTCGGTATCTCCTCCAGCTTACACATGACTGCTGGGACTCACACCCCTTCCAGACCCTTTCTCTAAGTCAGGATGGCTGCAAAAAAACCAAGCAAAACAACTGCCCTTTGCCTCTTTCTCCACCTCTTGGGTCACTTACCTGATGAGGCACTTCAGGTTCAAGGAGAGAAGTGGACTTGGCAGGGCAGAAGCAGGGAAGATTTCTGTGGATCTGAAATAGTTAAATGGATTCCCACCCCAGCCACCACCACGGTCCGAAGGGTTTGGCCTCTATTTTGTAATTTATAGTCCACTGTCTGTCTGCCCAAAGTTCTGCAGGCTCTCGCAGCTCACACAGCAACCCTTTTCTCTTTTATTTACACCACTCTGTTCAGTAAATGCCCCCAGGCTAGTCCAAGCCTTGCTAATACCTTCACCCCTGCAACCTTCGGACAGAAAATAGCTTTTTATCATTAGGTGAAAATGGAACTGCCTGGAATAACACCACAAACATGGGGTTTAGCACATGAGGAGAGATCCTGGGCCTTTTTAGTTAGGAACCTGCCAGACTGCTGTGGACGCAGCCGGGGTTGGAGAATTGGCTGTCACTGCAGGGAGAGATGTGAGCCCTGGACTCCCCGAACAGAGGGGGCAGCAGGAGGATCAAACAAAACAGTTAGAGGGGATAAAGCAAAGTATTACATTTTAATTGATCTAATCTTTGGCTCCCAGTGGAATGTGCAGAGATATCTTACTAGAATTACCCAAGTTTTATCAGGACACAGCAATACTGGGAAAGTGCCTTTTGGACGGTAAACCACTCCAGATCTTGAACTGCATTAGCATTGGGACCAGCTGAGAAAAAGAGTCCCCACGGTAGTTTCAGAGATGAGAGGGGACACTGGGGAGAGAGAGAACACGTGAGATGTAAACCCATCTGGGCAGAGAAATGTATATGAGCACAAACGTGGGCAAATGCGTAACGCTGCCTGCTGTGGGGTCCCTCCAGTGTAAAACCTGTAGGTATTTACCGGTGAGCAGAAAATACAGGACCTACAGAGAAAATGCATCCAAGTGACAGCTTTCATCCATCCACTCCTTTTCTGAGGTCCATTTCTGCTCTGAGTGCAAGCACTCTAAACATTCAGAAAAAAATAAAAACATTGAAGAGGGCAAGAGGGACATGAAAAAAATCTCCTTAAAATACAGACCCAGATATAAAATTCCATATGGGTGGAGCAAGCTAACAAGAGAGATAAAAAGCAAAGACAGTGAGAAGCTAGGTGGTTTATCATCATTTTCTTGCTGACATCCTCTGTCTGAGCAGACGACTGCAAGGTCTTCAGAGAAGCAGAGGAATAATGTCTGGCTCTGTCAAGATCCCTCTTTATTCACTGCAGTGAAGGGGTGAAAAAACATCAGGTCTGATAAATGATTCATGGAACCTTTTCTTCTGCTAATCTGTAAATAAATTTTAAAAAGCAGCTTTTTGATGAATATATTCTGCTGCTCGTAAAAACATGTCGGCCTTTAAACACAACACAGGCACACTCAGCTGTCTCTACTGTTGCTGTCAGTACTTTGAAAGCCCCAGCCTGGCTCCCTGCAGAGTGCAGGGATGGAAGTTTCACTGACTTTGCTCAGCTGAGGATCTGCCCCTGTAGCCCCGTGGCCCCAGATTTCTAGGCTCTGGTGAAGCCTCATCTCACCTCGTGTCACCTCGCCACCTCACGCTCGCGCCTTCACCGCTCTGTTTAGTCAGGGAGAGGGTAATGCCCACAGATTTACAGACAGGAAGGCCAGAAGGGACCTTTATGAACATCTTTGGTGACAACCTGCACAACAAACTCTAAGTCCTCTCCTCCTTATTGCATGGGCACTCTCTGAGCGTGCACGTTTTGCTGTCACTGTGTGGCAGATGCTTCCTTTCACATGCTGCTGGAAACAACAGAATGACTCCAATGTGCCCACGTCACCATGGCATCGTGTCCCATTCCCTGCACACCCTCCTCAGAAAGATCTGCTGGAGACAGGCTCCTGCCCGCGATGATGTGGTGGATCTGACCCTCAACCCTGGTCACCAGGCAGGTCTGGGAAGGCTGTAACTGCCATGGTCCACATCGCGTGGCAACCTGGGCCCCCTGGACAGATGGCACTGCTGTTAGTTACAGGTTCTTTCCCCCTTACCACCACATATCTTGGGTTTTTTTGGCATTTTCTTTTTCTCTCCTGTTTCCATTCAGCTACAGGTAATGGCAACACCACGGGTGTGGACGTGCTCAGGTGGCAGAGACCTGCAACAGCCAAAGCACCTCCTCCCCTTCAGCTGGGAAGTTGCTGGGTTTCTCCATGAGCAGACAGGCCTTCAACTGCCTCATGACTTTTGTGAGAGTGGACAGGGAAGGAAAGAAAGAGGAAAAAAAGCATTATTATACAAGGACATCTTTTATTTCAGTACATTCAAGACAAGAAAAAAAAAAACCAAAAGAAAAGAAAACAATTCAAGAACAGGATGTACCTTCAACTCAAGGCTTTATCTCCCCTGCCCCTCTCCATTGTCGTCTCTTTCCTTTTACAATCAGAAATTGCATAGAATTTGTTTTTCAATCAGAAAATTAAACTCATCAATGTAAAACCCACGTCTGTAGCAAGCAGAGGGTGAGCTGCTGCTGTTGCTAGGGAAGTAAATATTTTCCTTACATCAGATCCCAGGCTAAATGGTTTTCTGTAATACTTTGCAGCATCTTCGCTGCCAGACACGGGCTGTATGTCACCCTCGAAGCTGAGGGTGCTCCGTGGGCCACGGACAAGGGGAGCTCGTGAGCCTGGGGCAGGGCTCAGAGTCACTTGTTCGGGAGTGTGCAGAGCACTGGCCATGGACGCTTCAGGGAGTGACAGTGGGCAGCAGATGCCCCCTCCCTCAGCTGGTGGGAAGGGCAGCCTGCCCCAGCACCCCCCGCTCTCGCCTGCTCCCACCTCACCTTCCTCAAAAGGCTCCCGCACCCGCATCCCAAAAAAACAGAAAGGGAAAAAAAAAAAAAAAGCATAAGATACACC
>JAAGNO010002367.1:9757-27362 GCA_033439905.1 Ceryle rudis
TTAATAATGAAGGAATATATGAAAGAGATAAATAAATTCTATTGATATGTTCATAGTACATGCATGATTATTCCAAAAGCCTCATCAAAGTGAAATAAGAACCTCAGAAAATTGATTTCTGACAAGTAAAAGCATCTGAGCGCTGTTTTAGATTTTTCAAAAATCGGATTATAACATGCATTGTATATGTTTCACAAAAGCAACCCAACAAACAAAACCTGAACCTTAAAGGATATAAAGTATCCTATAAAATAGTAGTGAAGTAAGGGAGTTATTCTGCAAATGTAGAGTTACACTAGAGAGCTAGATAATTACATTACCTTTTAGGATCCTACAGTGTGTATTCAAGTGCATATATATATGTACACACATATATTTGGAAGATAGTGAATTGTATCAGACAAACCTAACTGGAACGTGTGATATGAACCCATTAACACTTAGTGTGGATGGATATTCTGTTACTGAGCAACTGAGCAAGAAAAAACACAGGGCTGAACAGAGACAACAGATAGTTGAAAGCACTAAAACATGTTTGTTGTTTCATTGGTTTTCTGTTTGTTTGCTTTCTTGCTTTGTGGTTTTTGTTTGGTTGTCTGTTGGTTTTCTTTTTATTTTCTGGGCTGTTGTCTCAAAGTCAGAATTTATAACTAATTCCGGAAGAGAAAGCCTATAAATTATGGGAATGAAAAATACAGATTTCAGAAACTCAGAGGCTTCTTTTTGCACAGTACAGTTCTCTGCACTTTTTATGCACTTTTAAAGAAAGCCACGCTCTGAAAACAAAACCTATCAGATTTTTATCAGAGTACAGATACAGTGATTTGGGTTAATTGTTGGTTTGTGTTGGTTTGGTGGGTTTTGTTTGTTTGTTTGTTTCTGTTTTGTTGTTGTTGTTGTGGTTGGTTGGTTGGGTTTCCAGTTAAAGAAACATTATTATACTGGACTTCATCTTGAAGCCAGATTAGTCCCAGATGCAAGAGAATCCTAATATTTTCAGACTTCAGATGTTTACACAAATACAAATCTGTGAAAGAGAAAACATGTCTACTTGCTGTAATCCTCTGGTTTTAATCCTGTCTTTTACAACATACAGACTTCCAGCATTTACGGGTAAAGAAACATCATAATATTATGGGAGGTTATTTACTCACTTCCAGTAGATACTACTTTCCCACTCAGGTATTCTAGGATAAAGCTCCTTTAAAGGTAATTTTATTTTATTGAACCATGTACTTATACTTGCATTATAGCAACATAATATTGTGTTTTCTGAAGTTTGTAAGTTTAAGTCACCCTGATGCCCTTTACTTAGCCACACATATTTAGACTGAAGAAATCCTTGATTTCTGTCTTCTTCCTTGCATGTATTGTATTGGACCAAGTATTGTGAGATGGGTTGTGTCAGTGCACTACCAGGAACAATCATTCTTTCATGCCTTTCTCCAAAGAGACATTTTTCCTCATAATGAAAGGGAAACTGGGAACTAAAGACTAATAAGCCTTTATGAAAAGATATTTTTTTAAAGCTTCTAAGACAGGCAAACTTAATAAACCTAATAAAATACTGTACTTTTTTGCTTGCTGTGCTTTTATCTAATCTTATAATACAAGATATTTTTGTCACTTTAATGGTTGTAAGGTACTGTACTTAGTGGCTAGAGGTGTTACACAATGACACTTGGAGTACGTTGTAATCAACAAAATAATCCTCTGGTTTGTAGCCTTCCTTTGAAGGCCTGTCATAGCACAAGGACATTTTGTCTATTCTATCTTAATACTATTTTTCCCTGGCTTTCATCTCTTCTGTAAACCACAAAACATAATGGTAAATGGCTTAACCAAATAGACATAAATGTTAATACCATTATTTTCCCTTTGAGGGCCAAACTATCACAGCAGGGCTGTTGAATGAAGCACAGTGACGTTATAATATACGTAGCCATACGCAGAATAATCAACTGTGAAAAGGATGTGGGAAAAACATGATGAAGGATAATAAGGGGAACAGAATATGAAAGGTTGGCTGGTAATCTGTTCTGATCAGAGCTGTACCATGTTTTAACTGTCAGCAGCAGAACTGAACAGACTTCAAAGGAAATGAAATACCACAAAAGACATAAAGAATTATCCAAAGGTTGAAATTTTATTTGTTTTCTGGGACAGTCTGTGTTGAGCAACTTTTTTTTTTTTTTTTTTTTTTTTTTTTTAATTAAAACAAAATTCATTCTAAGAGAAGAAAGATTTCCATTACAGAGAAGAAAACAAACCCATACTTATAGTGAATAGATCTAACAATAAACAGTAAACTGTGAATCCACTTTTAAATGATGAGCACCTTAGTAATTCCCTTGGAAACTAATCTAATGCTTGTGAAGTAAAAGAGCTATTGTTTGATGTTTTGTTCAACAAAAACATTAATTAAAACTTGTTCAATACTGGTATTTTGGATAACTATATGTACTTATACTATACAATGATGAATAGAGTACATTCAATAAAGGCATTTTTTTTTATATTGTTTTGTAGTTAAAGAATCTTTTTTCTTCATGGAAAGAAAAATATAATGTTTGGGGGGGTTATTTTCTCCCTGGAGGGGTCACTTATTTGTTTCATTATAACTATGTTGCTTATACAAGTTCTTTGGGCAAAATGTAGCTATGCATGTTTTTGAGTAAAGAAGAAAAACAAAATGTAACAACTGGTTAATATTATGAAACTCTGTACAAAGTCAAAGAACAGGTAAAAAAGAACATTATTTTCAGCTGAAAATGCAAAGGAAATACACGGTAATTCGAGAGTTTACTTTCATGAGCATGCTTAAGTCATAGGCCTTTCAAAAAGCTGTCTTTGACATTTCAGCAAAAGGAAGCAAAATTGTAAAGGGCAGACAAGGTCTACCAATGCCAAATTCCAAATATGTCTCGAAATTGCTGTTGTGTGTACAGTCTTTAAACTGTTTTCTGATTCTAGTCGAATACAGTACATTGAATTGTCTTAAGCTGGATTTACTTGATCCTGCCCAAAAATTGAATTCACAGAACTGGAGGAAGAAATGATTATGGTAGTCTGCTCCTTTTGTCCAGTAGCTCAGGCTTTGTCCAGGATAGACTAGAAGATGTTAGTTAAAGGTCTTTTCCAGAGGTATGAGACAATATAAACCATTTTTTCCTTTGATTCAGCTGAAGAGTTCATTTAAGTTTTGGGATTCTCAACCTACAAGAAAGTTGTCTTATTAACATAGTAAAGGACATTTTGAATTATTGTTTCTTCATGGCAGAACTGCTTGATTTCATATATTATAAATGCTGAAAACATAATTTATCCAAAGCCAATATATAGGTATTTCTTTTCTGTGTCCTTACATGAGATATATGGGATCAAATTCTGCAACATATTCTACTCCTGGTGAACAATGGCAATAGTGAAAGACAATGGTGTATAGGCTGAGAAGTACTGAATATAGAAAACTTGAATAAGAATATGTGGTCATTCAGATGTAACATTCCCTCTAAATCTTACCATTCTTGTCATTGCTTTGCTCAATGTATCTTCCAGGATGGACCTAGAAATGGCTGGAGCAGATAAACTGTTGAGCTGATGGTGAGATGATTAACGGTCTCCTTCTGTACAGCTACCTGATCTCTCTGGGCTTGTTACAGCTAAAGTAAATAAAAAAGGTTTTGATCCTTCACATAACATCTGTTCCTGCATCCACCAAATGCAGTGCTAATCTTTTAAATCACTTTTTTAGCAGGTGGATCCAGCTCCTCAGATCCATAGAAAAATAAGAATGATCCCAGACACGCTATTTTGAACAACTTCATTCAGTCTCTGATCCCATTTCCATTTCCCCTGTGAACTCCAAAATATTTATTTATTTATTTGTTTGTTTGATATCATACAACATCACTCACAATAAATACCCTCCTGTGCATTTCCCTCTGCATAAAAATTTACTTGATCTATCCTCTGGTCTTCCATATAAACCATATTTATCTGTATGTTCTCTGTGTTTAAGAAGGCTTAGATGTAAATTAAAATTAGGGTACTAAACAGGCAATTGGATTTTCCTGGCATGCAATCTTCTAGTCTGCATCTACAAATGGTCACAGATGATTATGGTAGCAAAAATTCTAGACTCAATTATAAGTAAACTATTAATAATATTTTTTCTTGGTTATAGAGGTAACAATGTATTTATGTGCATTATTTGAAGAAGTAGAAACTACTTACTGCTCATAATAGTTACATTTATTGTGGGAGTTCTCACTCTAAGTATAGAATATGCTGCAAATACAAAGTACAGGAAATAGCACAAGGTAGGAAACACTGAGTTTTTAACATCTACTGTTACAGCTAAAGAAAAACTGATTATAGGTCAAAACAAAATCTATGATTCTGATCATCGAGCTATTCAATACAGACAGCTCCTGCTGAAGTCACAGTGGGAGTTTTGTATCCTGAAAGACTACAAGATGATCCCTTTGAATTTGCCTTTATTTCTTTATATTTCTTTTGATGATGAGGTGATCCCAGTGGCTCTAAGTGCCTTTATAATGTTCAACATATTCAAATGTAAGCAGTAAGACACAGGAAATAAACAATCAGATGCCAGCTTAAAGAAATTCCCCAGATCCACACCATACATTAAATACATCAGCCAAAACGTTACTTCTTCCTGTCATTCTTAATGCTGTCCACTAAGGAAACCTTTCATAAAAGTAATTATGATTCTATAAAGACTAGCAAAGCTATGTCAGTCTACCTTGTGGACTAAGAACTAACACTAAAAAAAAATCTCTTTTTTGATTCAGGAGATTCTTCAGTAGAATAACATCATTATTTGTAGCTACAGAGACATACAAGAAAAGATACTAATTTAAATCCATCAAGTATAAAACTACTTAAAAGCTATTGAGGAATCATTATCAGTCAGAAATAGGTGAAGAGCAGTAATGCAATGGTCCTTCCTCAGAACAGATTTGAGATGCCTGCTCATTTTAGCTTCAACAGAATAACAAGGTTTTCAGTGGGCTTCATTGTAGCTTGTGGTGGGTTCAAAATCCAGTTGGAGAATTTTTCAGTTTTTTCTGCAGTGAGTATTAGCATCAACATGATGAAAAGAGGTTGCCTTGTCTCACCCTTTGATGTTTATATTTAAATAATCTAAAAGGTTGGAGCTGTGTATGTGAACCACATCAGGGAACTGAATGTTTCCACTTTCCTAAGTCCAATGCCCAGAATGAAGCATTCTGTGGAGCTTGTGGAAGGGATTCCCATGATGAGACTTGGCAAAAGCCACATGCCAAGATTCTATATGAAATGGTGGCACATCTGAAATGTTCACTAAAAGGATTTTAAAAGTTTAAGGTGCCTAACAGCAACTGCAATAATTGTACCACTGCTGGTACTTATCTCTATATTGACTATATTTGCTGGTTTAGTTTTTTTGGGTTTTTTTTTGTTTGTTTTTTTGTTTGTTTGTTTGTTTTGGTGGTTTGTTTTTGTTTTTGTTTTTGTTTTTATGAATACAAAATCTCTCTGAAAGTATAAAAATAATGGAAAGAACAGTTTGTTCCACTATTAAACTACACACTAGCCTTGCAACATGCAGACAAGAAAAAGAAAAAGGAATTGTTCTCCAAATCACAGTTTATTCTCTAATATTCCTGTATTCTGGTAATACAAGGAATAATTTATTTCCCTGTCAGCCATCCTGTGCAAAAGAACACATGCGATGAGGTGAATTGGGGTCTACTGAGATTATTTTCCTTCCTCTTCTCATCGCCTGCTCATTTGGTCTAAAAAAGATCTATTTCAGTTTGTGCTTTCCCCACCCTCTCACACTACATTCCAGTATTTGAACAGCCTATACAGACTGAAGGTAACTTAAATCAGGTAGCTGCTTAATCTCTGCCATCCAACCTTGCAGCAGAAATATTAATTAACAAAAACTACTTCAGTTAATGGAAAAAAAAATCTATTAATTGTCAAAATCAATGATAATAATAGGGATAAAACTCTGCTTCAGTTGGTGAATCAGTCTTTGAACGTCTGAAAGACACAATGCAACTGTTGTTTGAGTTGTAACCAATCCATACACGGTAGGGTAATGATAGCAGTGCAAGCTGTTGTCAATTTCCTGCATCAACTTCCATCACATAAAGTTAAACATACATCTATCATTTGGTGTATTAGAAATAAAGTCATTGTAATAGAATTTTGTCACAAGATCAATAACTTAGAAAATAAATGTTTTGACTTCACCACAGTGTTTACAGTATTTGGTAGCAGAAGACCATTATCCTTTGACAATATTCTATAGTGGTAGCAATATGTCTTAATTCAAGATCAAGTACAGTATATGACCTTTAGTTCTTATTTATAGATTTTTGCATTAAAATTACTATGAGAAGGTACAATGGAACACCATTTGGTTTAGTCCTTTTTACTTCATTGCAAACCTGACTGGTTACGCATTTGCATTAAATTGTTTCATGCTCCTGCCTTATCTCTACTGCACTGAAAATGTAATACATAACTAAAGCAATACCATGTCTTTATTAAATATATACCAAGCCTGCTGTCTGGCTTCAGCTGATATGTAAGAATGGGTGTTGGAGTTAGTGGCATGAGAAGTTCTTCAGATTTAACCAAGCATCAGTATAACTCCTTTGGCTGCTGAACTTTTCGTATTGATTTGCACTGTCATAAATGAGAGAGCACTGCATATCTGTGAATATTTGTCATGGCCACTACTTCTAGATAATGTCTATGTATTTTAGACAATTTGGGTGAATGTTCCCCCTCCTCACAGGTTCTAAAATTATTTGAACAATTACGTATGTCCATAATGGAAATCAAAAACATAACTTACTATAAACTAAAGGCTGTTTGATTTTTTTTGTTACAGTATCTTTCACCAAATATCAACATTAACATTAATTTCTGTTGGCTGCTGATAAAAAAGTGACAAAACACTGCTGAATTCCAGCTTTGCTTGGGAAGAGCTCCAGTGACTGATAAGTGCTTTCTTTGCCTCTGTCCTGAAGAACATATGATAGAAACTTCCGTAACATGACCAAAACTCATCTCTTCTCACCAACATACTTCAGATTCTGTGTACACTACCACCAATCTTAGAAGACAGAAAAGATAGAACAAATCTCAAAGGTGGAAACAGTTTTCTGGTGATTTTATGACTAACAGGAAGATTCTTCCTGTAAGTCATAAATTAATGCCTTCAAATATTATAGACTAACCAAAAGCTGAGATAAATCTTTAGCATGTACTGAATTCATTGTTGCTATGTTGATTAATGTTAATTAAGGATCTATTCTACTGGGTAAAATTACATGATCACTGTTTCACTGGACATTGGCAGTGAAAAAAAACAGATAGGTCTGTTTTCCCCTGGCTTTCAGTGTCTGTTAGTCTTATTTTATTGAATAAAACCTTGATCAGGTTTGGACCTGTTCCTTGCAAGGTAACTATCAAAATATATAAGTGAAGGAAAGATTATCAAATAGTAGTTCAAATGGCCTAATTTTTCTTTTTTTTTCATGAAGTACACAAAGAATAGAAAGGCTTTTGTTTTGTGGCTGTCTCCTCCTTTTTGTGATAGCCATACTACAGACTAAAGATAAAATTACTTCCCCATTCTGTCAATAAAATTCATGAAAGTTTGCTCAGTTGCATCTAATGAAATGGCTAATGTCAGTAACGTGCATAGAAAATAACAGGAATGAAAGTAGAGCAGCACATTATGACTCGTAGTTGTATCATTTACTCTGCTGAAATCATTACCATATTGACCCAAAAGAGCATTCCTGTGCTATTTATAAATTCTGGGAAAATAGTACAAGCCTTTTTAATTCAGAACAGTAAGACATTCTCAGACTGGTATAAGCTTCAAGTATGTGTTTGCCACTAAATCTGAACAGAAAACCAGTTTCAGTGTTTTTCTTCAACTGGAAAAAGTGTCTTTACCAATCAGTAATAATACAAAGTATTTCTGGCTTTTAGAAAGAGGCACTACAAGTGAAATCTGGTAGATAAGAGCTAGTTCTTGATAGCTCCCATTTCAACAACCTGATAATTGATTTTTCAAGAGTTCAGTTTTAATTAGGAACCTATATGGGTAATTTTTTTAAATCCATCAATTTTTTTGATACTGTCATCTGACCCAATTTTTTTTTTTTGTTATCATTTCCAGTTGCAGTGACACAGAATCATGGAGAATCACATGTACAGTCTCCTGGGATTTTTTCATTGCAAAGGGTTCTGCTGAATCCAGTAAGGTCACATCTGAAACTGATTAATCAGTTTTCAAGTGGTCTTTACCAAAATTTTCTCTTACACCGGTGGGTATCAGTAATTGATTAAAAAAAAAAAAAAAAAAAGAAAAAAAAGATAAAAAAATCATTTATGGTCGTGAATAAACTGCATAATGCAACACAGTGTGAGAGATCCCCAAACTAGCTCTCAGCAAGCTTGAACCTCTATCTGAAGTGACATAATGTCAAGCAGGGAGAGGCTAGCTCAGATCCTGGAACAACACTGAAGTTTCAGTCTTACACAGCATAATAAGAAATTATCTCAAAGGTAGAAGGAATTAGTTTGTTGAAGCTCTACTAAAATGTCTGTACTGATTACAGGTCTAGAACTAATTCTTTCTCCAGTCAATTGGGAAATCTCTTCACCACTTGAAGTATAGACAGTCATAGGATTTACCCTAAGGCCAGAACAGATCAGAAAAAAATAATGTATAAATGCAAAAATAATACTTCTATTTCAAAATCCAGCACATATTATTAATAATGTGGCAAAATAATTAATATAACATAGTGGCAACATATAAAGTTGCTAAAAAAACTGCACAGTTACCTCATAACCTGCAGTTTTTGGTCTCTCAATAACACTTAAGCTTAGAAGTAATAAACTAATCATATAATTGCTCTCACATTATACAGTTGTTCCCACATAAAGTACTCAACTATCTAATCAGGTGTGATTAGAACTTCAGTATTTGTGAATACTTAAAAAAGAAATCTTTCTATAAATCTTAGGAAATGAAAGACAATATGACTGTAGCAAAGAAAATAACATAAAATGAACATTCACAACAAGCAAGAAGTCTGAAAGGTAAAGTTTGGATTCCAGGATACAGTGGTGTAAACAGTGGATTGTTTTAAAATTCAGTGTTAAGCTAAATCAAAGACCTGTAAAATAAAGAAACTGCTTACAAGAACTGAAATACAAATATATTAAAGGGTTGACCATAAAAGGGAATAAATAAATAAATAAATAAATAAACATCTCTTCCTTGTCCATATGAAATTATCTCTTTAAGTTTTTTGACTACTGAACTTTTTTTTGGTTTTAGATGTTTTGTTTTTTTTTTTTTTTCCTCAAATGTAAATGTATCTGAAAATGAAAAAGAATTAAAGCAAACAAAAAACCTGACATTCTTGTAAGGTAAATAAAATTTTTTTTCTATAGTCTTTGTTATAAGATTTTGGAAATAAAATATACCAACATGTTTTGAATTCTTGAACTCCAATATCTCCAATATATTGTCTGAAATTATTAATTGAATTCTAATATCAACAATTACCCTTAATTCATTCCACATAGTAAGCTAAAGAGAATGTTGTTTCCTAACAGTAACACAAAAATCAAAACACCACTGATATTTCTAGTCTCTCTTCTACAGATGTTACTATGATATATTAACACTTTCTATCTATGTCTTGTTGATTTATTCTATACTTTCATCCACAGAAATTGTAGGCTACTTACAGGAAAACGTATCTTACAACAAAGCTTATGTGTGAATGAGCAAGTGTGGAAGTCTACAATTGATTCTTATCTCTTCAACTCCTCACAGTCCCCATCTTCAAGTGCTCTTTGGCCTTGAGGTTCCCAGGAAGGTATTATAATGTGATTTATTTGAATGCATAGAGTCTGATAGATAAATTAACCAAGATTTATTTGAATGTACCAGCATTTCTAAAGAGATACAGTTTCCCAGAAATATGCATTTAAACTATAACAGTTTTTAAATAAGCACACATAGCACACATTTATTTAATTTAAATATTTGAATAAATTATAGCAAACCACCACCTTGTTTCAGAAAGAACTTATAAACACTGCACCTTTAGTTATCTGTATACTAATTGCTAATAGCTATCCAGTGGACCTATGCTAAGGTTCAATCAGCATCAAATTATCAGGATCTTGCTAATGTGTTCCTAGATATTCATAAGCATTCCAAAATCCAGGAAATTCAGGAACAAAACAAAATAAAATGAACAATGCAGAGATAAAATCTGAACTGTTATGACTTATTATATTCTCTTTTACCGAGTATTATGCAAAAGCAAAGGATAAGTACTCTCAAGCAGGATTAATATTTCAATTCAGGGAGTATGAAACAGTCATGGGGAATATGGTGAGTAATTTTAATGTGAACAGTTTTCCTTGTATACCATAGTTAGTTGTGTCCATAAGAAAATACATCAGGTTTGTGTATAATAATTATAACTTATACCTGTCTAAGTCTTACAAAACCAAACTACATAAAAATTACAAGCAAGTATGTGATGTTTGGGGTTTTTTTTGTTGAATAGAAAAGGAAGAAAAAAAAAGAAAACCATGAAAAGCTAGGAAGGCTAAAACAGAAATGATGCAATACTGTATATAGAGAGAGGAAAAGAAAAAAAAGGGAGATTTATGGAATTCCACACATAACAAAGACCAGAATCCTAGCCAGAAAAATTAAGTATACTCTAATAAAAATGATGGTCATTCAATTGTTTACAGAGCTGAAAATCAGTGCAACATTATTTAAAAATTAATCATAGCAAAATTAATCCCAGTATTTACATTATCTTCAGCTTTTTCCAAATCTACACAGTGTGTAGCATAATCAATGCTAATTGCAACAAAGGCAATAAGAAGTTCTTACTCCAATTGCTTATAAAATATTTTATCACTATTGTATGACGTAAACAACCTAAGTCTTGAGTACAAAAAAGGACGTTTAATATACTTCCTGGTACATAAAAATGAGTGGTTACACACTTCTGTGTCTGATCTAAAACAATCAAGTTTATTGTCTTTTATTTTTTTTTATTTACCTCAGTGCAACCAAAGGTAAGCAAACAGTATAAAACAGCATAGAAGAAGAATTACTTGGTTTTCTTTATGAGAGAGAAAACAAAAAGCATATAGGATTATTAATCTGATTTTCATTAGCATACAGTGCAGACTGATAAAATTAATGATCCTTTTCCACCGGAGATCACAACTATATAGCATATATTGTCCTGACTTCAGACAAAATGTGAAACTATACAGTTTACCAACATCTGGTTTGAATTGGTTCAGTTTAATAGAATTATCCCATTTTAATTCTAACTATTCATGTGAAAAGCTCATAAAAAATGTAAGGGTTAAATTAATCTGCTGGAATTCAATCAGTAGGTTAATTTGGAGGCTAGGTAATGAAATCTCCAAGCTCCCTCTTTCAGCCCTTTACATAATTTAATAATCAACTCAGTTAGGACTTTTTAAAAACCATTTTAAAATGTCTTTGATGTTTGTTAGATTATATGTAGTTTGCAAAGCATTGAATTGCTTTCTATTATTTACTTATAGACCTGAGTTGATAGACAATATTTAATATAATTAAGCTAGTTAAAACATTTCATAGCTATTCCGGTCTCTTCACAGTGAAAGAGAGGTCTTCTAAAGTGCTTCTGTGATAAATGTTCACTCTGGGATTGCCATTCTCTGGAAAACTCAAACTCCTACAGATGTAGAGGTAAATAGTTTGCCAAAATGAGTTCATGCAAGTTAATTTTTCAAAAGAATTCATGCAACTTATATTTCTGAAGCTGTCTTGGAAATCACAGTGAAAGATTTATGGGGTGAACAACTTCTGAGAAGAGAAGCAGTAACTTCATTATCTAGTGAAACTTCCTGTATATCTGAACCAGCACACTTTCCAGTATACATTTCTTTTTCTAATGAAGGAGCAAACAATGATCAATACCCCTTCTCCCTCTTATTGTGTCTTTCTTTGTTAATTTGGAAGACTCTTTACACTTTTTTCAAGTGGATCTCACCTCTTCTAAGAAGTTCTTGATGCTCAAAGAGTGGTCCATGGTTGTAAAAGCCAATCCCTGTTACCAGAATCAGTTGACCCATGGTATCTGTTCACTCCTTCTTAAGCCCTTCCACCTCACTGCCAAGATCAAATTAAAAAAACCACATGGTCCATTATGTCCTTGACCATTTGCCTCGTGTCAGAGAAAGGGAAGTCAGGAAAGCATCCAACAAGCATAAGCACTGCATTTGAAACTTTATTGCCATAAAACCAATGCATTTCACATTTTGTATAAAATATCGCTCCAGTCCTGATGTCTGGAATCAGAAAAAATATTCTTCAGTTTTCAGCAAGGATAGTCTTCTTGCCTGATATTCTTTTAGATCTAATACTTTGTTCATGACTCACTCACAATTGGGACTCTTGGTTAGGCCACAGCTTCTATTCTCCTTGGAATAAAAAGGGTCTAAAATAAAGTTTACATTTCTGAGTGAGTACTCTAGGCAGAAGGCTGTTAGGTAAAACCCAGGTCTCACTCTCCCCATAAAGGCACTGCAGAAACATGCTTGACAGTTTTTGTATCTGTACATTAGGAACAACTAGAAAGTAGGTGTTGTGACTTGATCATGTGTTTATTTAATGACTGATTCTACTCAGGTTGAATTCTTAGGACTCATCTCCGGCTTGGGTGGACTAGGTCTTAGGCCAGATCTTCCTAAGTATCACTGTTTTGCAGGCTGGAATGTCTCACCTTGTAAATACAATTTAATTTATATGCACCTAAATGCATGACTACCCTTTCAAACATATTGAACAAGTTACTGTTTATGTTAAATTTGTCAAATGATTCAGATAACTTTGTAAAGTAATACATCCTCTTTATTCTTTACTACCCTCTCAGTTTTAAAGCCATATACAAATTTCACCAGTAATGATTTTTTTTATTATTATTTTTGGTCATTGATAAAAGTACTCTACAGCATGAAGGCAAGAGCTGAGCTGAGTGAAACCTTACAGAAAAGAAGAACTCCAGTTCTTCTGTGTGTAGGCAAATTCAACAAGTTCATTTGTATTACATATACTGACACCTTGATAAAGAAGTTTAGAATTTAAAAGACTCTTTCTTCAACAGCAAAATAGAAAAAATAAATTATGTACACTATTGATAAGGCAGAAGACAGACACAAACTTGTTTCTACTTTAGTGAACCAGATTTTATATAGAAAAGCACATACTTCCCCCCTCTAAAACTGTGAGTTCATCAGTAGGCAGCTAACTGTGAAAAAGAATGAAACAATAAAAATATTTCCTAAAAATAATAATATTTTATTTGAGTGATAATTTATCAAACAACCATGTAACATAAAGCAATTATATTCTCTAATAACATCTTAAAGAGTAAATGTACATAGAACCAGGTGAAACTCTAGTAACACTTCTCACAGTTTTGCATTATGCATTACTTTTCATTGAGTTCAAACGCTTTCTTCCTAGGACCTTTAACAGCTTCACATCACGTACAGTTACGAACCTTATGGTGGGAAGAAAAAAGTTCTTGTTTTTACCTCTTGTTAAACTTTTTGGGAGCACCATATTTTCAATTTTTCCACTAACTAAAATGTAAGGGATATTATCCCTGTTTGAAAATTAGGGACGATTGATTTTCATTGCTTTAATCTCAGTGTAAAACTAATTCCTACAAACTACAATTAAGTAATACAGAAGAAAGAAGTAACGGTGATTTATTTCCTGTAATTATCCATTTGGTGGTAAATTTCAACTGTTTTATTTTTGCTAATTTGAAAACAGTTTGGGTGTGATGAAAGTCTCAGGATTGTCATCACTTTTTCATGCCTTTATATGTACTTGATTTCATTTCAAATAGCTAAATGATTCTCTGACAAAAATTCTTTTTTTTTTTCCTCTTGCTTCCTACCCAGTTATGTGGTCTTATTTAAGGCCACATTTCAGTCACCTGTATCTGGCATAGAAAATGCACACCAATTAAAGTCCTAATTTAGAGAAATCTTTATGTTTAGTTGTCTGTCCTCAGCAACTCACAAGGCAAGTTATCAGCTTTTTCACCAGCACCTGTTATGTTGTTACCTTATATGTGCATGATCCTTGGACATTATACTTACATTACATTCTTGTAAAAGCAGAATATTATAGGTGAGGGTATACAGCTACTAATCATAGTTCATCTGATGCTTGGCTTTTTGAACATTCTATCTCCCTGGGAACAGAATTCTGTAACAATTCATAGTGAAAAAACATCACTCAAAACAATCCCATATAACATTTAACGGATGGAATAATACAAGTTAAAATACTCTGTTGCCCTCTTAAGATAAATGACACTTTTTCCTAAAAATTAAGTTCACCAAGATGCATTGGTATGCATGTGATAGGTCTATTCACAAGTGTCACTTTAGGTATATACTATACGTTTGCAAAGGCTGGAAACAATGGCTCATTTAATTTCTTTTTTAGGCTACCCAGTCAGCAGATTTATAAAACCAGAAATACAAGTTCCTACAGTGTATTTATGCTCAGCTTTTGCAATTATGTTGTTACATGAATATGCTTTCAAACCTGTATATCAACTCAGTTGATATACAGTTTCAGTTAACAGTGAAACACTTCAACAAACCTTAAGGAATATTCAGTAATATCTTTTTTTAAAAAAGCCTTCCTAGTCATCTGAAGTTGCATTTAAGGTTTCCTCTGTATCAGACTGCTTGATATCTAAGACAAAGTGCTTTAAATAAAGTAAGCCAAACTCATTTCTAAACTAATTCATTCAAGACAGCCTGTCAATATTCCTAAATTTAACCAGATAATGGTACTTTGTACAGAAAGGGCTATACTTGAAAAGGTACAATGTTCTTTTCACTTGTGGTCTCACAATTGCTCTGCAAATGCCAATTCAACATTAATGCTCATAGTATTTAGCTGTAATTGCTAAGATGTCAGCAGTTCCCTCAGTCTAGTTTGAACATTTGAACTATTTGATAGGTAATTAAGGTTTTCCTCAGTAGTCTGAAGCTTTAGCTAAAGCACAAAGTCTGTGTCAACTGGTTTTTTTTTGTGGTTTTTTTTTTTTTCAGTTCAAGCTCCTCTCTATTTCTCTCTTTCCTTATAGTCAATGCTCTCTCTCTTCTGCAAAGTGCCTCACTGAGATCTGATTTAGTTTATGTGGACATTAGATGCCACTGAAAAATTTCTGCTAATGAAGTTAGAGAATGAAACCAGACTACAATTTGGTCTGAAACATCCTCGTCGAGTAGCATTTGCCAGTTTTGCCTGCAGAGTAGTTTGGGTTATACACAGTAAGTCTGAGGCATTCAGAATGTATTGGATTTGCTGCACATGGAAATATATCTGTAGTGACTGCACAAGAAAATGTGCATTCTAGAAATATTTTTCTTTCCACTGAGAAAAATTCTGGAGGAAAAAAAAATCTACTTAGATATTTACTTAAAATCAAAGTTTTATCATGTCTGAAGCTGAAGGGTGGTTTTGATCCTTAATACTATAAAGTGTGTCTCTGGCACATGCATGCATTTAAATGCTGACTGTGGTGATGGCAGTGACACTACTGAAAACTCAGAAAAAGCACTAAACATCAGGTGAAGAAGAGAAAACATAACCTTTATATGTCCCAAGAGGGCTATTAAAAGAAATGGAGTTAACATCAAAACCAAATGTAATAAATACATTATTTTTAAAAAGAAAGAAAAAGCTAGACTACATTACAGTCAAATGACTTGCATTATGTTGAGTTAAAATAAAAATTTGTTATAGAATATAGGCGTCTTGGTACAAGAAGGAATTTGCCTGAATTTTGTTAATAGTTAAGGGATTTTTGAGACCTGAGCTTTTTCATTAGTTAAACTACTCTCCCCCTTTCTCCCTTTCTTTTTTATGAGTACAACCTGTCTGAAACTAAGAGATTTATGAACTTAAAAGAAGAGAGAATCACTAGAAAATGTCACTGAATGAATTATGAATAATAAATATTAACAAATACTAGTGCAGATTATTGGATCCTATATAACAGGTTTATAAAAAGACTATAATAGGACTGGTTTACACTTGGAAAAATAAAAAAATAAAAAAATATGAAAGGGCTAGGAAAAAAATGCAAGAAAATCCTGCCAAAATTCTGTCCTTTATGACCAGAACTTCTGATGGCTCTAAAGCCATAAAAATTGAAGCAGTTTTCCCCATCCAAATGTGTTTTAAAAGATCAAGTATTGTATTTTTCCTCTATCTTGTGGCCACACTGCTATGAACCTGTTTATAAGCTATGGCCATGGCCTGCAGTGACAGTGTGCTGGGCTTCCTATGTGATTCTCAATGTCTCAGCAGAGTGCTTCACTAACTCCTGATCTTGATATCCTTTTGGACAGTAACCATAGGTCAGTTTCCAGCATGCAATTTCAACTTTCAAATTCTAGGCCCTTCCTTTCCCTTCTAAGTATTTGCGACTTCAGTTTTTTCAGCCTTTTCTCCTAATCATCCAAAACAGGTCTCTGTTGCCCTGGATAGTAAATTCTCTATATGCCTCAAAAGGCTCATTTCATTACAGATGATGTCAGAATAGAAGGTGGAAATTCTCCATTACTGTAAACTACCATGGGAATTTTTTAAGCTGACTTTGTTATACACTTGCATTATGTTACTGTCAAATGTATCTATAATATCTAAAATAATACCAAAAAGGCAAAATTAATGTCTCTGCCTTGCTAAGACTACGTGATCTGTGTGAAATTTAATACTGTAGCAATTTCAATAGTAGTTATAAATCCCTGAAAAGCACGATTTATGATGACAGCTGTTGTGGTTTAGACCTAGATGGGAGCTGATCACCACATGGCTGCTCTCTCACCCTCCCGCACCTCCCCCAGTGGGATGAGAAGAGGAATTGGAAGAAAAAAGTTAAAACTCGGTCAGTTGACTTAAGGACAATTTAATAAAACAACACAAAGAGAGAAGAAACAACAGTAGTAACAATAATATTAATGAAGTAATATATGAAGCAAGTGATATAAACCACGGTATTCACTGCACCTAGAAACATGGCTTTTGCTGCTCTGGCCACATGCTCAAATCACATGCCCTCCCCTGGGCAAGCCCACCCTTTATATTGAGGGCATGACATCATTATGGTGTCGAATCTTCCATTGGCTGTTTTGGTTGTCTATCCTGTCTGTGTCCCATCCCAGCTTCTTGTGAAAATTAACCCTATCCTAGATGAACCCAGGACACAAACTTCACAATAACTGTACAAACACATCACTAACACAATAACATGATTTTTTTTAGTAACAAAATGTGTTACTGCAATTGTAGATTTACATTCTTTATCTTTATAAGGAAGTAATCTATTAAATTATAATATAAGAAGGAGTTTCAGGGTTTTTAGCTTGACCTTAGGAGAGATATGCTCTTCAGCATATTTTGGCCTGGTTTTCTCCAGGG
>JAAGNO010002367.1:27462-47852 GCA_033439905.1 Ceryle rudis
CGGGGTAGGCGGGCCGCGAGGAGGGGGCGTGGGCCCGCCGCGGCGGGTGGCGGACCCCAGGACCCCCCGCTGCTGTCCGGGGGCGGCGCCGGCGGGAAGGGCCGGGTCGGGGAGGGGGGGCTGCGTGGGGTGTCGAGGCGGGAGCCCCAGACGCCGCTTGTCAGGTGGGCGCGGGGCGGCTGAAGGGAGGGAGCGGATCGAGGTAGCACATACTGGAAACATTAGAGATTATGGTGATAACATTGACATTTGATGGATACAGAGGTAAATTTATATGGAGGCAGTAAGGGAAATAAAGCTTAAAAATTATTGTCTTAATGATTTTTTATAACTAAGGGTTCCTGAAATTGATAACACTTGAGTAAATAACAAAGACAATACCTTAATTTCTCTTAGAACAATTTCATATATGAAAAAAACATTAAATTCCCAGTTTATTTAAGAAAGTAAGTAGCAAGTGATCAGTAAGGCTGTGCACAAACTTCTGATGAAGACTTAAATTATCTAATAGATTGCCAAGGCTTTCAATTGTCATCTCTGTTGAGAATAATTTTCCTTCTTCTTAAAGTCAAACATGAAAGCATGTGGTGTACTTGGCATTTCATTTTTTCACTTCTTAATGCTTCAGTCTATGAAGTTGCAAAATTAATCTTTTGATTCAGTTTGTAAATCTTCTTTTTCCCTGTAGCAAAACTATGTCTTCTCCAGCACTGTTTGCTCAGGCAATTTCCTAAAAGAGAAACAGATCTGTACAAGAGCTAAGGATGTACATTTGGAAAATAGTTCCTGTGTTTTCCCGTTTGAGATTTACCTCCTCCAAGTTAAAGCAATTGCTGTATTTGTAACCTGAAATTCCCCAATTTTGATTTTTTTTTCCTATTGAGTATATGCACATTTATACAGATTCTTAAGCCTGAAGTCAGCTTCTTGAAATGCATTTATATTGAAACAGTTAAGTCTGCAAAATACAAACAAGTTTGGTTATCTTTTCTAGTTACAATGATTATAGTGCAAATTCTCCTAAAAAACGAATTAGGCCACATTCATGTCTGTACTAAAGATTTGGTTTCATGGCTTCTGTTATGTGGTCATCTATCTTCTACCCCAAATTTTGCTAAAGGAAAGCAAAAGTCTGGAATTTTGTTACTGGAGACGAAGTCTATCAGATCTTTTGAGTGCAACTGCTCCCTTTTTCCCTTCTACCAGTTTTATTTTCTTTTTCTTTGAAGTGAAAATATCAAAAGACACTGAAGGACTGAAGACTTACTATCTCTCATACCAGGGAGTGTCTGGAATACTAAAAAAGAACACAAGCCCAGGGTAAGATTTTACATGGAGGGAATGCCAATATGTTCCTGAGAATGGTTTTAAGATTTGAGAAAAAAAGGCAGATCATGGGTCTAGGAAAACAAATACTTTACTCCAGAACTAATAGATCAACACCTCCTAGAGGCTTTCTGGGTTTGGTACTCTTCAACAAATCCCTGTGCAAAAAGTTTTCCACCATTCGTCATCTCAAAGACTTCACCACGGATGAATTAACTTCCTGACATAGACATGTCCCTGTCTGGAGAGGGACTGTTTAAAACATGTAGCAATAGGACAAGGGGTAATGGTTTTAAACTAGACAAGTGTAGATTTAGATTGGACATTAGGAAGAAGCTCTTTATTATGAGAGTGGTGGAAAACCGGAACAGGTTTCCCAGGTAGGTGGTAGAGGACCCATCACTGGAGACATTCAGGGTCAGGCTTGATGAGGCTCTGGGAAGCCTGATCTAGTTGCGGATGTCCCCGCTTACTGCAGGGGGTTTGGACTAGATGACCTTTGGAGGTCCCTTCCAACCCGAGGCATTCTATGATTCTGTAAGATAGCAGGGTCTTTCAGAGTGCATTTTTGCTGCCAGACATCTACTCCCAGGTTCTCCGTAGATGGTCATGCTCAAAAGATTTCAGAGACAAAGCTGTCTCCTTCTGTCTCCAAATGGCCCCTCCCAATCCAAACTGAAGCAGTTATATCAAAGACAAACAAGCATCTTTCCTCCTTCCTGCCCAGCCTCCAATCTTCTAACAACATGTATTGGACTTAGAAAGTAAGCTGGAAGCAGGCATACTAAACACTTCTACCATCTGTCACAAAGCAGTTGCAACTGATTAGCATATCTTGCATTGCCATAACAGTGGTAATGAATGCCTTAGCTTTTAGTAGTAAATAAGACAAAAAATATCGATATATCATGGACTGGGTGGCACTTTTTTTTCCTGATTTTTTCACTTTTTTACAGATTCATAAGCAAATATTTCAATTTCACCATTCATGGCAAAGAAAAAAAAAAGGTGAAGAAATTTACCTGATCATTAGCACACTGTGTTTCAGATATTTGAGTTATCAAACTTAGAAATATTTTGTTTAATTCGGTGATTTGGAGTGAATGAATTATTGCCACATATGAAGGAAAAAAAAACAGAATTCAAAATTTGTCAGGAGTGCAAACCAACATAGTAATAGGACGTGACTGGTTTTTGCAGTAACTTCATTTAGTCATGGCCCTGTTCAAAATGTTTTATTTCCAGATAGGAAGGAAAGCTTTTAAGGCTGCTTCTCCCAGAGAGACAGAAACAGAAAAAAAGAACAAAATTAATTGATATCCTGATTTCTGCAGTAGGGAATTCATACACGTAGGTTAGTTTTTCCACTGACTACCAGAGCACGCTGAATAAGACAGTCGGCGAGGCTGTCTTTCTGTCATCACCTAAATGACTTCTGGATAACTCACTGTACCTTCAACTACTGTATCTACGATCTTGCTTTGGCATGCACTGAATCATAATAATACCTAAATGAAAAATATCAATGAACTCAATGCTGCATATTCTGCAGGTTACAGGGACATTATGAAATGTTCAGTACAATATGCACATGTGCTTTTCCATGGCTTTGAGTTTTCACATCTTATTTAGAAAATAAAAGCATAATAATTGTTAAAGAGTGTAAAATGCTTGTCAACAAAAGCACATTTCTAAATTAAAACTTACTTCAATTGTTTGCAATAATAAGCAATGCTGCTCACCTCTTGACATACACTTTCCAATGTCTTAGTGAATTGCCTAGATCATGTTAACATTTCTGTCATGGTTAAATACGTAACAGTATTGTAACTCTCAAGCCAAATCATTCCTTTTTAGGAGAATAACTTCACTGCTTTCAGAAGTCCTGACAAGTTTTAAAAAGTTTCTGCTTTTACCTTTATAGAAGACACATGTAAAAATGGTTTCCATGCTTATTTGTCAAGGGTAAATGTATGGAGTGAGACTATTTTGCCAAATAGAGATACAAATCAGCCTATGAAAATAAGTGCAAATAAAAATGTAAATGGTGGGGTTTTTATTAAATATTGTAGTTTAAAGTTACATTGTTAGCTTATGATTTTGTACCTTTAAGAGACATTCATAAATTATTACTTTCTTTCTTAGTATCAGTTGCTAAATACTGAAAACTGTATGAAAATGAGAAGAAGAAGAAAACATTTACACTATCTTGTAGAGCAGTGCAGGGATGTCAGTGAGTTGATAGACATGTTACAAGAGCAGCGTCAGTTTGCTGGGAACTTTACTCATGTAATGAAAAATATACCCTTTCTGCAGTAGCCATGCTTTGTGTGGTCAGGATGCACAGAGGTGATGACCTTTTCAAACTATAATCTGTATTTTTTGTTAAAGTACCATATTTAATATATCAATTTTTAATGCCATGAGAGAAGGAAATAGAATTTCTTCAATTATTTATTGTCTATCATTTCAAGTATATTTAATCTTTTCCGTAAAGAGAATGTACTAAACGGCCTCTTAGGAAACCTTCCAGATACAGCTTCAGTGGTTTCTGTTTATTTAGCATTTACTGATTTCAAAGATTTAAAGTTAGACAAGTTAAACATATTATAGGAGGTCTTGCTATGCCTGTCAACACAGTAATTTACCTCTCTCCTCACACACAGATGAGTGAGGGGTACTGTTGTTTTTTATTTTTTTTCTTTAAATATAAAAATCTCATCTATGGACTCCAGAATGCACTATCTCATCAGCTCCCTATTACATTCCCTCTGCAGCATCACTTTGAATTCAATGCATGCAATGTAATGAATAGCCATATGTGGTAGCCTTGATTTTTGACATTTTTAACTCATGCATAAGATGTCTGTATAAATTAAATATAACTTTCTTCCCTTCACCTACTTTCTGATCTAGGTATGTCCTTATCTACTTTCATTATTAACTGTCATGATTTTAATTGTTGGCATTGTGATTGCACCTGACTGTCCCACCGAAGAATGGAAGATCATTGTGCCAGGGTGAGTACAGATAGGAAGTCTGTGAAATCAAACTTCTGCTGAAGTTACTAAGGATTAATTATTAGTTTGAATAATCAACACAGAACTGTATGTATGTAGTTTAAATCTTCTCATTAATTCACTCTATTCTGCATGCTCCAGTCTAAATACCTACAGATAACAGCAGCACAGAAATTCTGGATTCAGTAATGCCCTGTGTAGTGCATGCTACCATCTGGCCCACACTGGGGTATGAGTAGTTTTGCAGAATACTTAACAGTGGGAGATTACTTACTTGAACGGTTATTGCAGAATATGAGGCAGAGATGCTGGTTAGTCTAAATTACTGGCATAGAGTTTTTAGTTTTTCACTAAAAAATAGTCCACTGAAAGAAGATCTGTGAATAGGACAGAAAGCTGAATAGAGCCGAAGAAAATGGAAAAGGATCATGTCTTCACAATATGTTATGCTGTCATAAAAATTATATTAGTAATGTGCCTGACATATTGATGTTTTACAGCTGAATGCCATTTTTAACTAGAGCTAGCTAAACAGATGCCCCATGAAATTTATCTTTTCCTTTTGAAGCTTCCTGTGTTTCTTCTCTTCCTTTTTTTTTTTTAAAACCCTCTGTAATTCATACTAGTATTTCTAAAATGCTTTATTTCTTTACTTCTATACATCCAGAGGTAAAGCTTTTTAAATTGTTTTCTTTTGTGAATTTAGAAACAATCAAAATCCCCAAAGAAGGAAGAAATGGAGAAAAAATTTGACCATAGTCCATAATCTTTATAAGTATCAGTATTGCCATCTAAAGAAACAGTTATTGAAATGTTATCTCTGCAGTAATTCACACCATTATTTTAGGGGAGTTTAGAATTTTTTGTGCAAAAATTAGTTTGGGGTTCTCTTTGCAAGAAATCTTTTTTGCTTTTATTCTACTACACCTATTCAAGATAATATCTCTTTTTTTAAAGATATTTCAAACTATGTAAAAATTACCTTAGCAAGAGCTAAATTATCATTCCAATCAATTCTTTTTCTGAATTTCCTATCAGAAATCTAACAAATGCAGTGGTGGCGGTGGGTAGGAAAACAGAACATATGATAGCATTTTGACTTGCCATACCTGATCAATACACATGAGAATAAACTGCATGATAAATGATTCAGTGCAATGAATACAGCTTCAAAAAGCTAAAACATTTCCTTATAAGTATATTTAAACCCTTGTTGACACATAAACTTGTGTGAGTTCGGTTAAAACAGTTTAGGCATTGCTGATACTTTTTTTTAACTTTTAATGTGGGGTTTCTTTTTCTAGTTAGCTAAAATATATATTGTGCTGAAATGTAACTTCTCTGTATGTAAATGAATCTAATTATCATGTAATAATATTAAAATTACATAGCCTATCTAACATTAGAAAAGCTTGTGGCTATCATTAGTATAAACTTTATCTTGATCTGCTTAGACTAAAATAGTTAAAAGTATGTGCACTCAAGTTCAGCATTACATATACACAAATTTAAACAAATCCTGTCATTAAAATCACAGTAACAGCTGTTTTGACACTGGCCCTTAAAATCTGACTATGTGAAAATACTGAAAATCCTCAGTCCTTGCTTCAAAGAAATGCTTTCATCCAGCTGTGAATAAACAGCAAAGAATACCAGGAGCTCCTCTGACAACGCACCCAGCCCAGCCCTGCCTAGGAGACTTCACTCGCCTCCTTCCAGAGCTTCCACATTCTTGGCTTAAGGACTGTATCCAGACATGACCTAGCTATGCTGGAGATGCTGTGCTGTACAACTGTAAGCCGCTACTCCGTGCAGTGCAGGACTGGGACTCCACCACAGGAGACTGGATCTGGCCCTATCTCAACCCTCCCATTGCTCTGTCCTAATGAGGAGAGGTCTTGTCTCTGTAATAATGTCTTGAAACCCCAGGAAAATGACTCTTGCAAACACATTAATGTACAGAAATTTTCTCTGTAGGATTTTTTGTGTGTCTCTTTTTTTTATTTTTAGGTTTTATAGGAATGTGTACATTAAATTGTACTGAATCAAAATGTTAAACGTGGGCTTTTATCTACTTTCTCAAGACTGGCTTATATTTTGTGAGACCTCTATGTGACTTTTTTTTTTTTCCTTACAACTTTAAGACATTGTTCTGAAAGAAGGAGATCAAGATATGAGTGTAAGATTCTGCTTTTTTCTCTTGTTAAGTTATAATAAAGACAATTACAGTTGTAGGTTCTTTTAAGCAATCTTGAATGATGCATTTATGAGTAATAATACAAGAACATGAGAAGAAACAATGACATTGATTTTACTGCAAATCTACCGGTTTCACTGGCATACACGAATTACTCTTCTGTAGAAAGAACTAGATAACACTTTCTTTAAAATACTATTTAAACAATAAATAATGCTTCTGTGTTGTAAAGTGCATAATACAATTAAGTATCATGGAGAGTACAGCATACTATATAATATCAGACAGAAGCAGAGGTTTTAAATTTCCTTTCACTCTGAAATTATTAGGGCAAATATAAATTATTTATTGTACACGAAAATATACTTGTGGGGATTTTTTCTCCTCAGAAAACTGATAGAAAAATGTTCTTAAAGTATGTTTGCACAAGACCATTTCCTGTAATAAACATGAACAAAAAGATGTTAATAAAAAAATAAATGGTATTAGAAATAACACCACCATATTCAGTTCTTAGGAAGAAACTGAGCCCAAAGTTCTGTATCTGTGACAGCAAAACGTTTTCAGGATAAATCTGTCCTATTTCTGAAAGTGAATTGCAATGCTGGTAGCTGTTATCTAGTACAAGAAAGCATTATCCTTTTAAAATCTATTTGCATATTAGAGTTTTGTCTCTGTTTCTGTTTGTTTTGGCTGGGTTTTTTTTTTGTTTGTTTGTTTGTTTTTAGCTTTTTAGTGTTTCTCTGCTGTGTATCTGTGTTTCTGTTGCTCCTTAGCTATTTGCACGTTTTTTCTTTCCTTTCTTCATCTTCTTATTTCTGTCTTTTTCTTCATCTATTTCCTACATTAGCTAACAAACATTAACATGGCTTTTAATGAGTTAGCATTGCTGTTAATGATATAAAGCCTGTAGTAGTCATTTATTTCATTTTGGGGGTTATCCTTCCTATGAGAAGGCCATAGCACAATTAAAGAACAGCATGTTTTCCTTCTTTCTAGTTTAACATTATTGTTCTTTCAAGCTATGGTAGCTGTCGAATACTAATGAAGTAACATCCAGTCCAGCAATAGGTATTGGAGGGCCAGATGAATCAGACTGCTCATGAATATTTGGGGTATCTCCAAGTATTAGATTTTTCAGCTCTGGACTCCATGTGGGGTTTTTTCCTGGCACAATTTATATGCAAAGTGTGGTTATATAATTTTCCAGAGGAACTTGGAAATTGACCATAAATGTAGCATAAGTTATTCATGAATAGAAATTGTAAGTTTATTGACAAAAGTGGATCTATTCTTTTTACAGTTGTCATCCATACAGATGCATTTCAGACTAAATGCAATTATATAGTACTTTCTTAAAATATTTTCATAAGAATGAGATCTGAATTGTTTGGTATTAATAGACACTCAGAACATTAGGAAATTCAGATTAAACTAGAAATTTATTTCTAAAACTGTCAATTATCATATTCAGAATGCAAAGATAGGGTGAAGGGGGAAAGAAAACAAAAAAAAAAAAATCCCAGAAAAAAAACCAACCAAACAAACAAAACCAAAACCAACAACAACAGTAACAAAACACAAGCTTTCTTTCACAGTTCTCATTACAATTTGTTCCTAACATGATGCTTATTTTATCTTTTATTTTTTCATATACATACCTGAAAACTTTCTAATGGCTATGTAGCAAATATGTTCAGACACCTCATTAAATGTGTGTTCATAGTATTAAATTTGAGCACATTATTATGTCTATTATTTTTTTATTGTTGTTCTTTTTAGAAAAGGTAGATGTTAGCCAATGAGGAAAAGAACACAAGAAAGATCAAATCTGATACAAACCTGGATATCAAACCTGGTAATCCACAAAGCCTGGAATGAGTGTTTCAGGTTTTGTTCTGAACCAACTTCAAACTACTGTTGTAACTACATGTTATTATAATGCATCTTGTCATTATTTATTATTACTGAGCTTCTCACTGCATTATGAATATCTGTCCATCTAACTGCAGAATTTGGTGCAAACCTCATCGACTTTTATCTAAAACCTTTATAGAACCAATTACATGCGCAAAACAAGCATATTGAATCAGACATTGTGCTAGCACATTTCAGTGCAATCACATGTTAGTCTCCATCAAGCCACTGCGTACTGAGAAGTAACTCTATTGTGTTAGCATGTTCAATTAAAGACTCCTTGGCTGAAGGTTCTAAGTTATGCACAACCAAGAATAGAATTGTGGTCAATATAAGTTCACATTATGCTCAGAATAATTATTCTGGTTATATCACCTTCAATTTCCAGTAAAGGTTTCTGAAAATGAAGCATGAAAAAAAGATAATCTAAAATCCAATAGAAGTACTAAAATTGTAGTTCCATCTGCATAGTGTTTTTGATAACCTGTTCTTTCAGGTATAGCTACTGGTATGTCTGAGAAAAAATGACAAAAATATAATTTTATCTTAATCCATGAGATGGTAGCACTAGCAAAACATTTTCCCTTTGCCTTAGACAAACCCTTCCCTTCATCTGAAACGAACATGCATCATTTTTTAGACATCATGGGAAAAGGAAGGAAGTGTTTCACGTCTCTTTCATTCATAACCCCCTCATTTTCTCATAATTACAAACAGGGAAAAACATAGTAGTAAATGGAAAAGGGTGGAAAAGTACACATGTATATTCAGTGTATCTGTATAATGACCTTTAAGAAAGCTGCAGAAAGACCTGAGAAATGGTAGAGAGGGAGATAGCATGCTCTGCTGTTTTTATGTGGCTTTCAGGGTCTGAAGAGGACTGACAGTAGCCCAATGTCTCAAAGGAAGGTTGAGTCTCATGGCATCTTGCCTAGTCACAATCTTCAGTCAGCTGAAGTCAGAGATGTACCTGACCTGTACCTTTATATGAGAGTCCTCAGAAGGACTCTCATATAAAGTTTGGACTGATGTACAAGAGGATGAAATTCACTTGTTTGTACCAAATTCAGAGGCATCTGTTAGTATCTATACTTCAGAATAACTTCAAAACCAAAATTTCCCTAAATCCCTGGAATTTGTCTATCATCAATCTTCTCTTAAAGCTTCATACAATTATCTTTTAAATTTCTTGTGAAAAAAAATTTCTTCATAGTGTTCTACATAGTGTTTCAAATGGAATGGAGTGATCTGATACCAGAACAGAAAATGTTAATTGAGAAATAGGGTGAGGGGAATGAAAAAGTATAATTTTTTTTAAAACAAAATAGATGCTAAGAAAATGAGTATGATTTGTCAAGATAAACTTCAACATACCAAAAAAAAAAAAAAGTCATAATAATTGATCATTTCTCATAATTTTTATCAAATCAAAAATCAAAGTAAGAAATAGCATTATTGTTGAAAGACATTATAGGATGCTAAAGTTAATGCATATACACAATTATCCACACAGAAGAATATTCTACCCATGTAAGAGCAGGACAGATGAATCTTTCTGGGCTAAATTGATTCTATTTATTGAGGAAATGTTGCATATTAGCTTCTTTTGAAGCAACATCCATTTAATATTGCTGGAGTTTGAAGTAATTTCTTAAATTCCAGGAGAGAGCTTCCAAACAACTTCTTTTAAAAGTCAGGTGTAATGCTTGATCAGTAAAATAGCTTTGATGGTTTCAAACATGGTCTGTTTTCAAAGGAAAAAATAAAAGTAGTCCCACAACACAAAACCACTTTTGAAACCTGTAAGTAAGTTTTCCATCACTGACTAGTTGGTAACTTTCATGTCCAATCCAAACCACAAAGCAGGATCCTTCTATTCAACCTAATTATCCATCAAAAGTCAAATTTGCAGACACAGTGAGACATGTGGTTCTGGTTTGTCACTTTATGCATATTTTAGTATTACTTATCATCTCTACTGGGACATACATAGTAATAAAGTTGTTTACTACAGACACACCTTTCCAATAAATACAGATCCAGTGAAAGATGTGTTAGAACAGCAGCAGGGTTCTAACTTATGTGAAGGGTCATACTTATGTGAATCTGAAGAAATTAATGCATTTTTTAAAGTATAATTTTCTGATTAAATAAAATAACCTTTTTAAAAGGTGAAAAAATATCTTCTTTAACATTTTATTTATTTATTATGACCATATGTAAATATTCTTGATCCTTACCTAAATGTACAGGAAAAATGCCTTAAAATACATTTCTGATGATCAAGGGTAGTACAGTTTCCTGCACATTTGATTACTCTCTGCCTGTTAAAATGTGAGTAATTTAGAGTATTTGTATGTCATACAGTACTGACATAAAATGTTCTACGGTTCAGTAAATTATTCTACATAAATGTTTTAATTAAGAGAAGAAAAAAAAATGCAGTAGGTGTACGATATTCAACAACAGCATCCTTAAATTACAAGATGCATACAGCACTTTGCTGTAAATCATATGACAGTCTTTAGGAAATTAGGGGAGGAATCAGATCAAAGAAGAAATAGAATGACTACCAGTTCTTAAGTCAAAGGAAGTATTCTATGAACTACCTAAATAAAGAGTGTATTTAAATTTAAAAAGCTACATAAAATTACAGCAACCAAGAGAGATTTTGAGGTGTGTTTGGGTTATTGCAAAGATTAGTGTCAGGGTAGTCCTCTAGACCTATAACAGATGCTCTCTGTTAATCCCCCTCCCTCCACAAAGGGGAAGAGAAAGGGAATAGGGGAGAGAGATTTAGTGATTAGAAAAGAAGCTATGACAGTTTTAATGAAAATAATAATAATAAAATGGAATATATGCCAATATATATAAAACCAATATCGAACCCAACCTGCCTTGATGGCAGTTATGTCACTGTCACCACTGATGCTGTGATACTGAATTTCAACATGGGAGACAAAGGCCCTGAGTCAACCCATAAAACTTGAGCCAAAAGCCTTATTTTGGAGCCCTGACATTTCAGTTTCTTTCTTGTTACTGGGCATAAATACTTTGGAGAGTTGGTTCAGTGTACTTAAGATGTAGACATAAGTTGCCTATTTCCTTTCACTACCGCAACAGAATTTAAGAACTTGGTGCTCAAATTCTTTGCACACTTATCTGTAATAGCTGCACACTTTTAGGTTGAGTAAATCTGCACTGTAATTGAAGTTCAAGCTGTGAATTAGGACCAGACTGTATAACTGAGGCCAAGATTTAAATATTTACTATCTCACAGAGTACATTAGTTTGAATTAGTGTATGTCTTTATAGGAAATAATAAAAGCAGTAATACTCAGATCACAGCTGAAATCCAGATACTTGTGAAGAGATTTAGACCTGTTGTTATGGTTCTCGATTGACTTTGTCAGCAATATGTTTTGTTTAATTCAGAATGCAAAATGCATTCAGCACAATTCAGGAGTAAACATTTTCCCAAAATGCTGGTATTCCAAATAAAAAGAAAATTCAGTAGTCAGGAAAAGCTGGAAAGCCCAGCTTTATACATGAACCATAAGAAAGTGCATGGTTACTTTTAAAATGAACAGATTTTGATGCTTTGAACTATGTACCTGAAATGAGAAAAAATTTCTGCATGGACAGATATTTCCATTAGAGGTTTCCTTGTATCTTCTTCCAAAATATCCTTGGTCAGAAAGGTGTGCAACATGTCACACTGTGCACTAGATCAGCTATTACTCTGAGATGATGTGATTCTGTGTATATGTGAATAAATATATCTCACAGGATTTTCCACTTTTGCAGTTTGCATGACTGGAAAAAAAGAAAAAAAAACCCAAACCTAAAAAACCCCCCAGTTCTTTTCCATAAAATACATGAGCTCTAAGTAATGTTATGAATGCACATAAGCATATAGAAAATAAGACACCTGTAAGCACTTTGATGAGTCAGTGCCTCAAGGCATACTGCTGCTATTATTGTTGTTATTATTAAAGACCTTACAAACAGAATTGTTAAGATTCAGGACCAAAACCACCTCAACCAAGGTACTTAAACTTCTGCAAGTTTTAAGCAAAGTGGCAAACTTTGAAAGCTCTAGGTCAGGAAATTTGGGAAGTGGGACAGAGATATATTAAATCCTGTGAAATATACTGTCTTGGGAGACACCTTTGTCAGTATAAAGTGGACAGAAATAATGAATAATTGTGCTGGCGAAATAGTGACAACTGAGCATGTATGCAACCTTGATCTGCTGCAACACTGAGCAAAGAGATTATTGTGAATCCTGCAGGCTGTTAAGAACTCTTCATTAAAGCCATTATCTTTGCAGGGATTTTGCATAGCATCCAGAAGTTAATTTCTTTTTCCTTAGCAAATAATTTTTAAATTAACCACATAACATACACCCTTGTGCATGGTTCACCTTTGGGCTTAGTTAATGCAATAAATGTGAAGTTTCTAGAACAAGCTGGTTTTGAGATAAGCAGTGGAAGCAGAGGTAGAAAAGAGCCTGTGCAAGTTTTCTTACACAGAGTTTCTGTGTTTAAGTGCAAGTTTCTGACCAGCAGTCAGGAATTAGAAGGGAAAATTCTGTGCCTTATCTGTCATAGAAGATTAGACTGGATGAGCATAACCTCAAACTAAAATGAGGATTTGTTTGCTGGACCAGTGGATATTATCCTTCTTGTGAGACTTGAAACTTGTATCTTACCAGGTTTCCAGACCTTAATGTAATGTGTTTAAATGTTATAAAGGAATATGTATTTACAGGAAAAAAACTAGGTAGTATATGACACGATGAAAAGATGTAAAAATCTAATCACTGAAAATCACACCTTAACTATATCACTACTGTATAATATCTTACTAGGTTTCCCAGTATCTGGGATGCCACTTTACTGCAAGGTCACCTAGGATGGACGGTGATCATTTAATGAGGAAATTCATCTACCCTAGTTAGCCTCGAATGAGATTTAGAAAAAAAGAAAAAAAAAAAATAAATCTTACTGTGTAGTTTAAAATTGGTGATTATTTCCAATCATGAAACTAATTACATTATCTGTATACTCATTCACCCATATGACCTGTCTGATAGCCTGTTAGTAGTAACATGATCTGCCCTTTTATGATCTGTTGTTTCCTGGGTTGGTAGAACCTGAGGAAATTGTACACAGCTCCTGGGATAAAGAGCATGTCTTGCTCACTCAACAGTGAACTTTCTCAACAATATATCAGTGTTGACAGTCTAAAGAATACCTGTGTGGACCTTTACTTAAAGCTGAAAGTTACAGGTAGGAAAGCTTTAGGATTTTTTTACTTCAATTACACCGGTGTTTCTCTAGAGGGAAAGAGTGTATCATATTCTCATAGAAAAAGGAGTAATAAGGCATAAAAATAAACAATCTCCTGATCATACTACATTCTAAACAATCCATGTGCCTGGCTGAAGAAGGTGAGATGGATGTTAGCTGTTCTGTTGCCTCTGTGGAGGGGGTTGTTAGTGGACAGCATGGGTGAAGAAGTGATGTCGGTCATTTGCCTCTTTATGAAGAATATTTTATACTCAAGATGTTTTTAAAGTATGGACACAATGGGTTTACAACTGAGGCAGGATTTGCCCTGCTTTCAAGTATCATGTTATGACCAGGACAATATCAGTGAGTGTTCCTGGGTGTTAAGTCAATATTTTCACCTCTATCTGCTATATTCTGAGACTATGTAGATGTTGTATTATTGTAGTCTAAAAACTGCATGTAAAACTTTTCTTTAATAAAATTAGTTGCTTAACATAAGGAAAACTAAGTAATGCAAGAGAAAACATGGTAGCAAAACCAAGGAAAAAATCCAAGGAATAAAGTGATTTATATCTTCTTTTATTAAATTTTAAGACATCCCGCAGCACACTTTTTGGATAAAAAGCTGATAGCTGATTTTCACTTTGTTTTTCAAGCTGTAGGTGCTCAGGACCTGATATTTATGATTGTTGTTGTTATTATTATTATTAAATATGTCACTTTATTTCCAGAACCATTTTGGTTTTGCAATTTCAAAAGAAATTGTAGGCAATATCTCTCTGCTGCTGACTCATTGGCAAAACTCAGCTTTGTACTTTGCTTTGTGACATCTCTAACAGCAAAAATATAAAGTACTTATACTAGTTTCATTCACAAGCTCAGCAATCAGCTACAGTCTCCAGGAGAAGGAGATCAACTACACAACTAGTCAAATAACTGCCATCAGCACAAAGTGTAATGTAGGAAAGATGTTATGAGGCTACTGTCTTTAAGTGTTGTTCTTAAAGAGTGACTTTTTTTTTTTCTATTTTGCATCTTATTTTATATAGTGTACATTTACAGAAAAACTTCCCTCTTTACCATCTTTACCTAATCCCACTCTCTGTCAAATGCTGTCACAAAACTTAACCTTTTGTTATGAGTAAAAGTGAATCACTTCTTTAAAACTGATTTTAAATTCTCATAATCACAGCCTGGCTGAGGAGATACAGCTGTCATGCCTCCATTATACATTCAGCCTCACAGAAAGTGAAATAAACAGCCTTGTAGATGTTACTCCAGTTTCATGCTAGGTTTGACAACTCAGTTGTGTGTGTGAAAGTCTACAGGACATTTTCACATTCATTCCAAAAGATCCCAGCGAATCAATGAAAGGGGTCCTGGACTACCTGCCATAAATCATCTGAAGTAGTCCAAACCTTACTATACTAGTCATTAACTTAACTCACTGCTGATGAGACAAGACCCAGATAGCATATAACATCAAACTTGTTCACTTAGATTGTCAATATTTGGCCTTAGTTTTGTATTGTAATAGGACACTGGTCTAGATTTATTTGTATTGGTTAGCAAATGAAGTTGTTTTCCCCTTAACAAGAAAGTCAGTGGAATCACAGCTGGCATTTCCATTATTTAATTTTCTAATTCCAAAAGCAACCAATGAAAACTTAATGATGTGGAGGTTTTTAAGCGGACATTAATCTCCGTCTAAAGTTCTTTAATACGATTATTAGTCTCCAAAAAAGCCAACCAAAAAAATAACAAACCAAACCAACCAACCAACCAAACAAGCAAAAAACCAAACCAAACAAACAAAACCAAAACCAACAACAGCCACCTGAGAAAAGAGCAAAACAACCCAAATCACCCAACCAGCCAACTCCCCTCCCCCCAACCAAGTAAATAACTATCTATCTAGGGGATTTTTCCTGAATGGTATGAAGCATCCCTACACTTTTGTAAACAAAATTTGAAGAGCCTGGGGGAAATATCCCTTTAACAGAATAAATAAGCATATCCAAAATGAGTGGATATCACCGGGGAAGAAAATCTGTGTTTGTCTATGTTTTGTGTAGCTGTAGTAATGGGAAAGCCAATTAACAACCACACTGCAAAAGTGACATTCTGCAGCAATATATGCAGTGACAATAAAAATTCCGAGATGTAAAAGCTTGAGCTGTTTTGTAGAATTTGATGAAAGTCTGATGTTGGGCTGAGCAAGACAGAGAGATAGATGAAGAAGACTGCTATGCATTTTAAGTTTGCAAGAGAACACATTCCCTTTCTTCATTCCTATGTTGTGATGAATAGTTCTAAATAATTTGCATAATATATATTCTTTTGCTTTTGGTGCTATTGAAAATACACAGTAGACATGGTTTTAAACTTGCCTGTAATGAACTTGCTACAGGGTTGAATTTTTTTTGTTTATTTATTTTATTTATTTACTATTTCAGGGAAAAAATTACATGAAAACCCATTGCTTCCAGCTATTGAATTTATAAAATATCACTTGTAGAAATAAACTTTTCTCTTGAACAAGATTTAAAATTTAAAGCAAGATTATGCATATAAAATCTGTAAATATGAATGTATACAAGAAGGCGCTATACTTTTGTCCAGGACAACTTTAAAAAAATAAATTAAATAACTGAAAAAATGAATTTTTTTTTTAAAAGGCACACATCCTTGAAAAAAAGTTTCATAATGGAGGTTTCCATTGAGGATCTTACTCATTTGTTTGCTTCTGTTTCTGAAAGGTGCACATTTGTCTCTGTGAACTTTAAAAATTAATACAGCCATACATAAGGAAAAATCAATGCTACATGTCAGCATGCATATATTAGCCTGAGCTCACTACAGAATGAAAGATACCCTGTACTGGGTTTGTGCAGTATTTGAAATCTGAAGTCTTTCAAATATTTTGTAATACAGACTGCATTACTGTAAGAAATATTTATGTTGTATTTAAATATCCTTTAGGGTGTTTGTTTTTTTTTTTTTTTGGCTACCCAGTAAGTGTGACATTCTATTTAAAAGCTGGGCCATTTAGATTTTTACTTCTATTTGAGTATGTGATTATATGTGGAAAACTCACTTTGTTTTCTAGTCAAAATCAAGTAGACGTGATGTCCTTTATAAAGGTAACAAGCTGTGTTATTTTTTGTTCTTGTTTGATCCAGATATCAAACCTGCTTTCTGAATGTCAATAACTGCATATGGTCATTTGTACAAACCTAGAGTTTGACTACAAATATGAATTTAGTATGCAGCAAAATTTTTATTTTCTTATGAAAGATGTGGGAAGGTTACAACCTGTTTCTGTTGAAATCCTGTGTTTATTCATAGTAGCATTTATTTTAAGTTTTCTTGAAAGTTGCAAGTTCCTATCATTTTTTTTTTTTTTTTTATCTTCCTTTCTTTCTTCCCTCCACTTTCATGAAAGTGATTAAATTTCAGTTCATGATGTTTCAACTGTTGTCTGAGATCCTTTGGGATCTTCTACCTGAAAAAAAACCAAAAAAACCCAATAAACCAAACCCCAAAACTTCAAGTGAAAAAATAAAAACCTTTTACTATTCTTCCTTATGTGTATCATTAATGAATTTTGTGAAAAGTGACGTGCTAGCCCATATTGAAGAAAATGGTACATAATTAGGAAAAATCACAAATAAAATTGGCAATTTTAACATTCCTGCAATCGTGTGTCTGATCCGTTTGCCCTCTAGTGGCAAAAAATGAATCATAGGTACAGGCTTTTCAGGTGTTTCAGTACAGATAGATAATGAATATTAGCAGAAGTTAAGTCCTACCTAAAAGGCAGTATCACAATGCCACATCACCAGAATCTAGACAAAGGCTTTAATTTCCCCACCTCGGATGTCACAAACATTTGAGTTTTAGTGGTTTACAAGATTCTTCTTCCAACCTCCCAGAAACTTACATTTTGTCTAATACCTGGATTAGTGCATCACTACTGTGGCACCTAGCCTTTACTTCCAGTGTGCAAAGTGTGATAACACTTTGTTGGTTTGCATAAATGATAAACAACACTTAGTCCAGAGATTGCTGATCAAACAAATTATGAATGTTTACATGGTAAGCCATAAAAAAAACCCCTGTTTGGCAAGCATGTTCTTGGATGACTTTGGAGTTCTGTTAGCTTGTAGACTATGGAAAAGAAGGGGAAAATGGAAACCACAGGGATCAATCCTTAAAATCTGCAACACTGAGAAATCTGGGAAAATCAGTAAGCTACAACAAGCCCAGGGTTTCAAGGCTGCAGGACTCTGAGGTAAGAGTGCAAATATCCGCTGGAGCTGATCATCAGAGCAAGCTAATCTTGCTATTGGACCTTGTATCTTATCTGCTCAGCAGGGTGGGATGTACTAGAGACATAGTGGGAGCTGCTGCAGTGTGCCTAAACTCCATATTTTCTGAGCAGAAGGTCTTTCTTGAAACAAGAAACACACACCAGTATCTTATGAGGTGTAGAATACTACCAATGCTATAATGATATATGGGCAAAATAATGAAAAATTGAGAAAGCAAGAACAAACACAAACTTTTCTGAAGTTTCAGAAAGCTTTATTTTCACTTAAAATCAAAACAGTTTCTTACATGCTTCCAAATACGGCACCTCTCTTGGGAGCTAACCTATTCCTCCCCTCTTGTAAAGGTCCTCTCTTTGTGTTTAATAAACTGAAATGTGATCTTCCCTTCACTGGTTTTTAATAAATTCCTCATCTTTACATGAAGATATTCTGTGTCTGGTCTGGTGACCTTACCTCTCACCTTCTGACATAGAAAGTGGATTTAAAACTATAACTGAAGAATATTTTGAATCCAAAATAATGCTCAGGCTACTGTCTGATCCAAACCCCACAGGATATCATGCAATTCCTAGTTCCTCTTCAGTGAGTAAAACCTTCCCCTTTCACTGTTAACAGGTCATTTAACACATTAGAAGGTATCTTCTTGCCTTGTAAAGTGCCAGCAAAAAAACCAACAACTATTGAGGCACTACTACAGCTGAAGTGTCTCTTACCTATATGGAGAAGCCATTGGGTTATTCATCTTGATCAGAAAAAAAAAGATAATTCCAGTAAAAGACACTGAGAATATCTTTCTCTTCTCTCTCTTACACTAAGAAAACAAGACAGTGACAGGTGTGATCTTACAGCTATACTTATAGCTCAGGAGCAGTGAATGTTGACCCTGGCTCTGTCACTGACTTCCCCTGGGATCTTTTGCAGTCATTTCCATCCAGATTGTTTGGATGCTTAAATCTTCACCCATGATTAAAAAAAACATCTGAGAATCTGTGCTGTGAACTTTCAGGGTCTCAGTTTCCTAATGTAAAATGTGAATGACAAAGACTCTCTACTCTCTCTCACATTATAATTTTCATCAGTATTAAAGGAAGATGTTCCAGTGATTGAGATGATGCAATTATAATTTAGATCAGCTCATGACATCCATGTAAATCTGCATGTTGCATGCTTGTGTTCAGAGCTACTCAGTCTAGTAGGGGAAGGGGGTAAAAAGCAAAAAAACCTGTTGTATTTGAATTAGCTGGACCCTGGACAGGAGTTCAAAATGTTTTATCCTTGTCTTATTTTTCAATCTTTCAAAAATGAATAAACTGTTATTTGTAATGTAAAATCTACTTTAACATCTTAAGCTTTGTAAAACATAAGCATCTTGAGCTTATTACACCAACCTGAATAGGTTTAAACTGGTGACAAAAATTGTACTGATAACACACCAATGTTTTAGCTGTTGCTGAGCAGAATTTGCACAACACTGAGGTTTTCTGTTGCTCGTTCCTCCCTCCTTCAGACAATAGGCTGGGAGTGGGTAAGAGGTTGGGAGGGGACACAGCTGGGACAGCTGACCCAAACTGACCACGAGATATTCTATAGCATACAAAATCATTCTCAGCAATAAAACAGAGAGGGAGTCTTTCCAAGGTAGCTGTTGCTTGGAGACCATCTGGGCACCATTCTGATGGTGAGAGGGGGTGAGTGATCACCTTTGCATCACTTGTTGGAGGGTTTTTTCCTTTCACATACTGAACTATCTTTATCATGACCCATGAGCTTTTCTCACTCTTGCCCTCCCAATTTACTCCCCCATCCCACTAAGGGGAGAGTGAGTGAGCAGCTGGTGGGTGCTAAGTTGATGGCTGGGGTCAAACCATCGCACCTGGTGTTTACTCAGTACCATTCGAATGCTTGCCTCAAAGATCAGCTTCTGATTCTCACAAGGATTTTCATTTTCAGGACTCAGGGAATTATCTTTATGGATATCACAAAAATCTGTCAGAATCATTTTTTACTGTTTTTTTTTTTTTTTTCTATAGGTGACATAAATATTTTACAGTGTCTCCCATCAGATATAAATCACTGTAGCACTGATTCCAAACTGGTGAACCACTTTTGTCTAGGACTATTTTTGTAAAATTACCATTGGAATATGCATATAAATTTTACAGTATTAGTGCAAATGTTTCCAGAAAATATTTAAAATAATGTCACAGTTTAGGGTCAGGGCAGTCCCTTAGACCTATAAGAGATGCTCTCTGTTAACCGCCCTCCCTCCCCAAAGGGGAAGACAAAAGGAATAAGGGAG
>JAAGNO010002367.1:52978-82906 GCA_033439905.1 Ceryle rudis
CTCCCTTATTCCTTTTGTCTTCCCCTTTGGGGAGGGAGGGCGGTTAACAGAGAGCATCTCTTATAGGTCTAAGGGACCGCCCTGACCCTAAACTGTGACAGACCTGGGGTCAGTTTCATTGTGGTGGTATTGGAGGGGGTGCTACAGTGAGTTGTCAGGATCAGGAGTCTTTCACCAGCAGGAATATTGTTGGCATTCATGTTGAAAGTTTTTTCTTCCTCAGTGTGGATTTCACTAATAATATTTTGTATATGTTTGCTAAAATGATTTTACAAGTTTCTCTTTCTTCATTGGTTTGCAGCTGCGTATTATACGTCAAGATAATATCTATGATAGCTTTTAGGTATGTTAGATACTCACACTTTTTTCTTTGTTACCTCTAAAACACAGTTTTGTCCATCTCTAGATCTGCATTTCTGTAACTGACCCTGGGTGTTATTTACAGCATGAGGTCTCCAATGAGAGACTGTACTCCATCCCTTATCATTCCACTCCTCTGCTACATCCCCACTTCCCAAAGCTTCTGCTATCAGACCAGGTCTGTATTTCTCTACTCTACATCATTATCTTAGAACCATAAATATATCATTCTGCATAGAAAAAAATTCTTGTCACTACTATTTCTATGAAACTATGATTGTCCTATATAATGATAAGCAAAAAAAAAAAAAAAAATTAGAAATAACCATCTAATCAAATAAAAATTGCTGTTACAGATAAACCAAATAAAAAGCAAAGGTGCAGTCAGATCAATAAAAGTTCAGACAAAACAATCTTTGCACAATCCAGTCCTAAGACCTTGCAAACTTATTGCAAAGCCTGTGGCCTTTACTAACTGTGGGTATATCGTATTGTAGGTTACAGGTTTACAGTACTTGCAGATAAAGAATTATCTTGTGTATTTCATTAAATCTGCATCAATTTTAGACTCATGAACCTTTATCTAGGACAAATAAAATTAAAATTTTAATTTATTTAATTTTAAAATACAGCAGTGAACTTCACATTTATGACTGGACCTGAAATCATTTATCAAAGAGAAACAAATATCCAGGCTATGGAATTTAAAGCACCTACTGCATCTTCTGAATCTGGAAAGTGAACAAACAACTGAGACAGCTGCTATCCTGGGCTGAGTCTACCACCAAAACTGAGAATTTTAGATGGCTATTGCAGACTCCTTAGATGTGCTAGTTTGGTTTGTTGGTTTGGTTTGGTTGGTAGTGTGTTTTGCCCCAGCTGTATGTAGAGAGTTTATATCTGGAAGACTGAAACCAGTCTGTATAGCTCCACTTGAATCTAAGCATTGTAATATTTTCTAAGTTTATATGGATTAAGTTCATTAAAGATGCCATGGCAAGAGGTCATAATATGACTTGAAGTAAAGATCTGCTTATTTTTGAGATATATAAAGAACTTTCATATAGGAAATGTATTCTTTTTTTTTTCTCCTAATATGTGGTCATTCAATAGGAAGTCTTGTGTTGTTTGGCCATTGTATTTTTGAGGCCTTAAGCATCAAACAGAAAACTACATTGTGTTAAGACTACTGGTTCTGTACTGGAAGGCATTGGACAGCTCAGGAGCAATTTCTTTATTGAATTTCCCCTGAATTGTCTTGGGGAAAATGGCTTCGTAGATGTGGGATACATCTATCAAAGCTTACCTCTATGAAAGGACATCAGGCATGATTTTGTGTTACTCTTGTCTACTTTTTTAATACTCTTGTCACAAGTAATTAATGAAATAAGTGTTTATTGAACATTCCATTAACAGAAGGAATTCTGGCAAAACCTCATATAAACATGTCGTAAGACAGATGATGTTGTAGCTCCAAGCTTCTCTGGCTGTACTTACAATACAAAGTATGAAGTAGGCTTCAGAACAGGCTTTAAATAGATAAATTTTGGCTCTGTTTCAGTTGATAAATAAAAGCAGGCCAGGGATTAATCCCTGGCCCCGAAGTCATCTGAAGAAGCTTGGTTTAGACCCACATTGACTCACTAGATCAGATTTATCTTGGAGAGGTTGACTTGGAGTAAACCAAACCTGAGCTATGGACCAACATATCAGTTAAGAAGAGAGAATAATAGCACTTCATGTACAGACCCTAAGCCTGAGCAGCTTGACATGGTTTACAGACATAGGCCTAACACTCCTACCCTCTCAATCAGGCTAGCCACAATGCATTGATTATTGCAAATAGTACTTAGCCCATGCAAATGACCGAATCATGGTCATGCACTGTTGTAGAGTAGTGGCTGGCACCGACTAAATGATGGGATGTACTTTCCTAGTAATTTAACACTGTGGGTTTAAAAAATGTGTGCCTATACCCATGACATATCCTTTTTAACTTTCCTCGAATAGGTATGGCCTTGCAGATTCAATGCTCAAGGTTTTTCCTTGCCCCTTCTATTTAGCAATATAGATAAACTCAGAGACACATGTACTTTTTGCCTGTGTTATTGTCTGTTGAAGTGTCTGTAGCTTGCTGTAAAGTGTTCACATTATGCTTAGAAAAAGACAAACTCATGTTCTGCTGCATATGACATTTGACTTCTACTGACCTATCAGACTGTAAGGGTGGGGAAGTACTGGAACAGATTGCCCAGCAAAGCTGTGAATGCCCCCTCCTTGGAAGTGTTCAAGGCCAGGCTGGATGAGACTTTCCCTGCCTGGGGGTGGTGTGGGTTCCCTTTCAGCCCAAACCATTCTAAACACAAGGGTAAGCTCAAGGTCCTACACAAGGGTTGGGTCAATTCCCAGTATAAATACAGGCTGGGGGATGAAGGGACTGAGAGCAGCCCTGTGGAGAAGGACTTGAGAGTACTGGTGGATGAAAATCTGGAAATGAGCTGGCATGTACACTCACAGACCAGAAGGACAACCATATCCTGGGATGCATCAGAAGAAGCATGGCCACAAGTTCAAGGGAGGTGATTCTCCCCCTCTGTTATGGTGAGACACCCACCTGGAATACTGCATCCATCTCTTGAGTCCTCAGCACATGAAAAACCTGTTGGATTGGGCCCAGGGGAGGGGCAGGAAAATGTTCAGAGGGCTGGAACACCTCTCCTATGAAGAAACGCTGGGAGAGTTGGGCTTGTTCAGCTTGGAGAAGAGAAGGTTCCAGGGAGACCTTACTGCAGCCTTTCAGGACTTAAAGTGGGCCTATAAGAAAAATGGAGACAGCCTTGCATCAGGGACTGTCGTGACAGGACAAGGGGTAATGGTTTTAAGCTAAAACAGGGTAGATTTAGACTGGATATAAGGAAGACATTTTTTTACAATGAGGGTGATGAAACACTGGCAGAGGTTGCAGAGAGAGACATCCCTCTAAACATTCAAGGTTAGACTGGACACTCTGAGAAATCTGATCTAGCTGAAGGTGTCCCTGCTCACTGCAGGGGGGTTGGACTAGATGACCTTTAAATGTCTCTTCCAACCCAAAACATTCTATGATTCTACAGTTCCATGACTGTATGACTGTATGATTCCATGTTTGCATGATTCTATGATTCTGTGATTCTATGACTGAGCGTCTGGGTGCACATTGAGACAGTGAGTATGCTGAGACTCTGCTTTCTAAAATGCATCAGATCTCAACCCTGTGTCCTAAACAGAGCCCAAGTTTAGATAAACAATACAGAAAGCAGTCAAGCTTTAGACTCACATGTGACTGACAGTATGACAAGCTTTCTGTCTTTAATCTGTGTTTAACAGATAACTTCAACAGTGTGGTTATAACAGTAACACGAAGCCACCACGAGCTGAATACTCATCTGCTTCAAATGGATGACTGGTGATCCAGCTGTGGTCTCTCCCCTTTCACAGATATTGGTCTGTACCATAAAGACACCATGTGGCTCTCCAGGTACTTGGTAATGGCTGATCATATTCGGGGTAGCAGGACTTCTGTTTGACCAGTTTGCAGTGCAGCATTGAAACAGCAATGAAGAATCTTGCATTTACTTGACTCTATGGAGTATTATCAGCCTGCTCCTTTCAGGAGCATTCAAGTATTAAATGAAAACCAGAGCCCATTTATGAATACATCGTTCCAGTTCTATATATGCTGTACAATTAAAGAGCTATTACACCAGTAACTGATTACCCAAAACAACGTCAGCCAACCGTAAGGGAACACACAAAACTGTATTCACCATTTGTTTAGTAATTTAAAAAATACTGCTACAATAAAATAAAATGAAAAAATTCAACCAAGTCCAAGGGTGAAGGGAAGGTCAAATTTCAGTGGATTTTATTGATTAGATTTTGTTTACTGCTATGGGGCACACTCTTACGAAAAGTGCTATACATAAAAAGAATTAAACCAAGCTAGAATACCTCAGGGGACACCCGGGGCTTTTAAAGCAATGTTTTAAATTATGTCTAGAAAGAGTAGCATGGGACTCAGTGTACACCTGTAGGCTGTGGCAAATTTAGGCCTACTACCTCTAAAACAATGTAAGCAAGCTAGTGCAGATAATGAATCTGACTTCTGAGCATGTGTTAGCAACACATTCTCTAATGGATGAATAATGTAAATATATGTACGCTAATAAAAAGAATAAAAACTAAGATTCTGAATATAACTATTAAGTATATATCACATGACATTAACTACCATCTGTCTGTTCAAGAGCAAAATATTTTTTAGTTACAGAATCATAGTGTGCTATGCTTGGAGAATTAGGACTAAAACTTTCTTAGCACTTAACTAAGGCACTCAAGTATTTTTCTCACAAACCTATAACAAATTGTGGTGGCTTAATAAACTGAGGGTCTGTAAGCACCTTGAGAATCTCTGGTCTAGTGCCCAGTATTAAAAAAATTTTAAATTTTCTTATTAATGGACTTCTGTCCATTTGAGCAATAAATACAGTTATGAATGCTACATCTGGTCTAAACATATAACAGACTAAAAACCTAATATTTTTCATTAAAAAATTGCAAAATTGAATTTCAAAGGAGAGATGTTTTCACTAAGTACTAAACTATGTTTCTGTGAACACTTGGGTTACTCTCTGAATCATAAGATGCTTTGGGAGTTAGTCCTCCCAGGTTCAAGGAGGCTTAAACAGTTCTTACTATTTTCCATTAGTACAGAGAATCCTGGTGAAACAGTTTGAGTTTGGGTTGGTGGGCTTTTTGTTTGTTTGTTTTGTGTTTAGTTGTTTGGGTTTTTTACATTTACCCATAGATTTAGAAAATGACACTTAATGAGTGTGCAGGTAATTCAGGGGCTAGTCCAACCCTCAGCTAGGCCAATGAGTTTTGTCATTGCAGGATCAGGGATATTGCATTTAGTGTGCTATATGAATTAAAGCATGGTCTTAGCATTTCAGCACAGCAGTGAAAGGCATTGTGCTGGTTCACTGCATCCCTTAGGTCCCCTTTACATGACTCTGAAGAAAATGTGCATTCATCTCTGTTGACCAGCAATCACAGGTAAGACACTGAGAGTAGAAGTGAATCTATATTAAAAAATACTGATATAAAATTGTCCCTATTTCTGTCAGTTTTAATTAAAAGAAAGCAAGAAGCAAAACCTGTGCTTCACGACCTCAGAATTAATTTAAGCCATACGAGATTGTATTAAACTGTCAGAATGGTTATGGGAAAACAAAAACTTACTGAAAAGCCTACGCTGCATATATCATTACCAGGCTAAAATGCCCTGTTGTACAGTGGCATTCTGTTTTAACTGCAGCTGGTAAGGACATTGCAGGATAAAGTTTGTGAGTAGATGTACCATCTTCTATTAGTCACCTGGAATTGCAAGAAAAATGAGGGAGTTTTCTTGGCATACCCATCCTACTTTCAAACCTTGTCCTGTCCTTCTTATAAATAATAACTCATCCTGAAGGGTTCCAGAAAATATATACACAGATGTGAAGACATTCTCTTAGTGTCTAAGAGGTTATTGAAGTGTATTTTTATCCTGTAAGACCCCCAGTATCTTTACACTTTTTCTCATGCTACATACACATGAATTCCCACAGTGTATTCTTTCCAAGTGCCTGGCTGCCTGATATTCAGATTATTTTTTTTTTTCCCTGCAGGTAATTGAGGTAAATAATAAAAAAAAGGGAAATATATATATATATAAAATTAGTCCATTTTCAAAGAAATACCTTGCTAACATGCTTGTTTTGATATTTTTATTACCTTTAACAGTGTCAGTACCTGAGAGCAAGTTCTTTGATAATTCACACCTTCAGAAAACTCCTCAAATTTGTCACAAAGGTAACCAGAAGTAAAGAAACAGAAGCTACTGGTGGCAAGCTATAGAAGGAAAAGTGTGAGAGAGAGTAAACTGTGGAATTAACTAATTTGATCTACCTTTATAACTTGCACTGTGGCTGAAATATGAATGACAGTTAATATTTGTTTTAATAAGTATTACAAATAATATATTAAAATTTTTCAGGATTTTAGGAGAAATGTTATGTAAATGAAGGATAATTTTTGGAGGAGAATAAACAGGGTCTGTTCCCCAATGGTGAAATATATCTCCAGACAAAAAAACATTCTAAGATTTTAACTATAAGCAGTTGTGCTATCTCATTGATTTCAATAAGCTATGCTTGAAACTGAGTAAGCATATTCTTTTTTTTTTTTAAAGCTTGGTTATAGGTCAAAGAGCTAAATACAAAACAAAGCAAAACAACCAGCTTTACAAAACCAAACCAAACCAAAACCAAAAATGGTTATTTAGCATAAAACTTTTAATTTGAAACTATGCTTTTAATCTTTTCTCTGCAACTGTGCTAAGGTAAAAAACTTCAGACCAATCAAAAATGACAAAAGTTTAATATTTAATTACTGGTATGACATAGAATCATAGTATAGCAGGTTGGAAGGGCTTGTGTTGGCATAAGCACAGTCTAGACAAGATGGCCCAGCATTCTTCCCATCTGAATCTTAAAAGTGTCCAGTGTTGGGGAATCTACCTCTTCTCTGGGGAGATTATTCAGATTATTCCAATGGTTGATTGTTTTCATTGTGAAAAAATGTTCCTCTTGTGTCCAGTTGGGAACTTCCAACATTACGCCTCACCTTTTCCATGTGTAAAGAGTTCCTGTAAAAAGAAAGTCTCCATCTTATTTGTGTCCAGCCTTGAAATACTGGAACATGGTGATAAGCCTTCTTTTCTCAAGGCAGAACAAACCCAGGTCTCTCAGCTTCCCCTTATATGATAGGCTTCCCAGTCCTTTGATCATTTCTGTGGCCCTTCTCTGAATCCTCTCAGAGAGTCCACATCTTTTTTGTATAGCAGGGATGAAAACTGAACACAGTATTTCAGGTATAGTTTGACAAGCACTAAGTGAAGTGGATAACGACTTCTTTATCTCTGATGGTGATGCTCTTGGTGATGCAACCCATCATCCTGTTGGCTTTCGTTACTGCAGAAGCACACTGTTCACTCATATCAAGTTTGTTGTCTACCAGGACTCCCAGGTCCCTTTCCACAGAGCTGTTTCCCAGTCACATAGATCCCAGTCTGTGCTGTACTCCTGGATTATGTTTTCTCAGGTGCAAGGCAGTAAGTGTAAGCACCTGTTCTTGTTGAACTCCACAAAGTTCTGGTTCACCCACTCTTTGGGTTTTCCTTCTCTTCCTTCCAAAGTGTCCAGAGAAGGGCAATGAAGCTGGTAAAAGGTCTGGAGAAAATTTCTTATGAGGAGTGCCTAAGAGACCTGGGGTTGTTTAGTCTGGAAATAAGAAGGCTGAGAGAAGACCTTATTGCTCTCTACAACTACCTGAAAGGAGGTTGTAGTGAGGTTGGGTGTTGGTCTCTTCTTCCAAGTGACTAGTAATAGGACAAGAGGAAATGGGCTTAAGATGCACAAGGGGAGGTTTACATTGTATATTAGGAAAAAAATTGTACTGAGAGAGTGGTGAGGCATTGGAACAGGCTGCCCAGGGAGGTGGTAGAATCACCCTCCCTTGAGATGTTTAAAACACATCTAGATGTGGAACATCAGGACATGGTTTAGTATTCCTGATAATATTTAGTAGATGATTGAACTCGATGGTCTTGAAGGTTGTTTCCAACCTTTATGATTCTATGATTCTTTCTGTTTGTTCCACAGGCTGCATGTGATTCTATGATTCTTCCTGTTTGTTCCACAGGCTGCATGCATTGGTATACATACACTCGAGGTGGTTAGCCTCTTATTTTGGGAGGCAGCTAAGGAATGTTTTCCACTGCTCTGGTTGGCCTGGCTTATTCCCCAGTTGGATGCAATGGCATGAACATTAACACTTTTGACCCCGCCCCCAAGCTCTTCAGTTTAAAGCCCACCTTAACAAGTTGGCCAGCTCTCTACCAAAGATTCCCTTGCCTCTTCTAGACTCTTCCATCCCTCCCTAACATGCTTTAGTCATCAAAGAATATCCAGTTGTCATAAAAGCTAAAACCTTCAGTGGCACCAGCCCCGAAGCCAGAAGCTGCTTTGCGTTATATGTCTATTTCTGGCTGCACCCTTTCCTCTAACTTGTAAAACAGAATAAAAGATAACTTGGGAACCACTATTTTTCACTTGCACGCCTAGGGCTTTGCAGTCTTCCTTGATTCTGCCCAGGTTCTGCCTTGCTGTGGCATTTCTGCCCACGTGAAAGAGTAGCAATATATAGTAATCTGTGTTCTTGACAGTTTGTGGCATCCTCACACAACATCTCAGACCCTCACAGAAGGCAGCAGACATTTTGTGACTCACTGTCAGGTCAGCAAATGGATGTCTCAGTGCCCCTTAACAGACAGTCACCCACTATAAACACTCATTACTTTTTGTAGTATCCACTGTGTGCTGCTGGTGCAGTTTCTCCTTACAGTCTTTACCTGTGAAAGCATCAGACATCTCAGGAGCTTTCTCTGTAGAAACACTGGTTTTAACTCTGAGGTTAGTGCCCACCATTATGACAGAACACTTCCCTGGGCTGTGGACCTACAAGCAGGGTGGAGGGCCCTTCTCATGTGCCCTTCAATGTGAGCTGCTGCACAAACGTCTGCACCCTCTCAGTCCCTGTTTTCATGTCCTGGTCACAATGCTCCTGGACAGCACTGCTCCCTAGGGCATCAGTTGCTCCTGGAAATGCCCAAGCTCCTGCCTAAAAGCTGTTCTATTCAAATGGAAGGGTCAAATTTTGCACCTATATACAACCAAAGAATTCTTTTAAAAGTGCTGACATTAGAAGGCTTACAAAAATGAATATTATAGCATATTTTAGGAATATTACACATTATAAATGTCCAAACGTTGTATGCTTCCTTTTTGAAAAGAATTTCCACTACCTCAAATAAGTCCAAATGAAAAAAAGAATATTCCATGAACAGTTTTAAAAGAAATGTGGAAAAAATAAACAATCATATTTCTCAGGCTTTTAATGTCCCGTCTCCCAAAATCTCAAAAATATTAGTATAGCTGTAAAGGTTTAACACAACATGAAAACAGGAGGCTGTCTTACAGATGTGGAAAAATATTTTTCAGATATAAGAGAAAAGTCATTTTAACTTTTACAATAAATACAATCTTGTCTATGGAAAATATTCTTTTTATTATGCGGTATTCTGAATATGAAATACAAATGTTATAGAAGAAGGTCCTTCACCTTCAGTTTTTTATTATATTTTATTATATTTTATTTAAAATAAGCATGAGATACCAGGTATTAGAGGAGAATGAAGTAACAGGATGAAGTGACTTTAGTTCATAAACTCACAACAGCTGTGACAGTGTATTACATAGTACATTGCTATATGCCTGTATTGATTTCCAGTCCAGAACTGGACCTTTAAATAGTTGCTCTCTTAATATCCAACAGCAATTGTGTATATAATATGCAGATACAAATGTGCATATAAGAACCACAATCAGATGGGTAAATTATGTTATATGTCGTTGTATCTAAACATAATCACTCTGCATCTGCTATTAGGATAGGATAAAAAATGTTTTGAAACATAGTATGTATTTTGTATGTGTCTCATAAACAAATGGAGAGCTTTTTAAAGACTTTTAGACATTTTAAATATTTTAGTGGAGCGATTTTTCTTCCCCCGCCTGTTAAGCCAGGTGCTACAGTCTTTGTTGACCCAGATATCCACAACTCAGAAGGAGCTGTAAAGTTCGATAATGTGCTAAGGCAGTGCCCATGTGCATTAAAAAGGCATGCCTTTAACACAAGGATTATCATATTACATTGTAAATATACAGCATATATAAATATACGTTGCATACTGATGGAGTAAATTCTGTTTTTTTCAGTGTAATAACTAAACGCATACATTAATGAGTATCATTGTTTTCAATCAAGATCATTAGCCATTTTGTTTTGATGATAAAATGTTTGGCTAGTTTACTTTGTAGTGCTCTCACAGCAGCACACAGCAGTTCTACCTGAGAAAATAAGTCCTCATTTGCCAATGTGCTTATGTACGTGTATGTTGACTATATATGGGAGCATATATGTATTTATAAACCTCTGTTTGTGTGTATATATATATATTTGTGAACATCTGTGTAAATATGTATATGTAAGCAGTTTATAAATATCTAGATTCATATCCATACATAACACACTGCAAATATTTAAATATTCTAGAACCACAGTGAACATAATTCAGAATATCTGAGATGATTGCTCTGTGGTTCATATAAAAATAGTTGTTGTTCTTAGCCTATTATGAACTGAAGCAGTGTCCATAACTTACACATTCAAAAAAACCCAATGGTATTGAAACCCTTGTTAGTGGTCATAAAAACAAACAAACAAACTTGTTTGAAAAGAATTAGAAACTGAATCCAGCCCATGTAACCTTAGGCCACTGAGACATGAGCCTGGGGCACTTACCTGTCATGTATCCCTTTACACCTCTGAATCCCTACAGTAACAGACCATCTGCACCTGTAATCAGATGGACAGACTTTAGAGCAATACACCTTGTTTATAAAGGGCAATTCTAATTTAGAACCAGCTCTATTTTGGGAGGTACTCTGGGACCAAACCTGTGATGCTTTCAGACCAGCCATCTCTCTCCACTCTTGCCAAGTTACCTCTAGGTTATGCTCTTTTCCCTTTTCAGCATATTAACCTGTCTGTTGCACACTTGCATAGAGGGAAGATCAAGAGAAAGAACATTTAAGCAGGTAAGACAAGGAAGAGTAGCCCTACAATATATGTTTACTTAGTCTTCTAAGCAGATATGTTCTCAACGATGGGATGAGGCAGCTTTAGGCATTTTCTGCTGCAGTATTTGCTGCTTATGTGGGCCTGATTTTCAAGGGGAGAAGTGGTACCCAAGCTGTATCAGGCTTCTTATCGTCCCTGCTGCCTTTAAGTGTGCTAATATGTCCCAGAGGAGCAGTGAGTCTTGAACAGGTAACACAGGATAAATTAATTCCTGGAAGAAACTGAAGTGGGACTAAGATTTCAGCAAACCTCCACACAGCATGCTATTTCACTTCTCTAAGCACATGTCCCATCCACCAGTGAAAGCAGCCACAAACACCAGAATCTCTGCTGTATTAGAAAGGATGTTCATGCTTATGTTTCTGGGAAGAAAAACAGGAAGTCAGGAATAAGATATAGAGGTTTAGGGAAAAGATAGCTAGATCAAGTATTTTGTTATTTGCAGAGGCATGAAAAAGTTTTTGCTGCTTTCCATCAGCAGATTGATAGACTGTGACCGTTGTAAAACTAGCACCAATACAATCCACACAGCTATGCTGCAAATCTGTCAGTCTCCAGAGTAGCACAGTTAGCAAATTTCATGTTCACTAAATTCACATTTGAATCAGCTGCATAATGTAACAACTTAAGAAAAAAAAAAAGTTACTCCCAGGGCCCTTTCAACCCCTGGCACCCTGTGATAGTGCGATATGTAAAATTATTGGATAAATAAAATGCTTTAACTGTTATGTGTATATGAGGTTTTAAGGCTGTGCTTTCTACGGTGGCTTTGCTTCTGGAAGCCAAGAATATGAAGTAGGCAGAGAAAATTCAGACAATTGCATGATTTTAATTAAATTCTTCAATAAACCTAAGTGACTATTTTTCCTAATAAAAAGTTCAAAGTTTTAGAAATATTCCATAGGTTCCTGAAAAATAAGTGTGCAAAATTTGGAGACTAAATCAATCAATAAGCTAGAAGTTAAAGACATTTTAGTCTTGCCTTATATGAAGCATCTTAGAGCAGCTTCAGCTACACAGCTCCTGTGGAAAGCCTCAGCAATATTGATATCCAGTGCACATATTACCCCACATGAATGCCACTGACTATGTTAAAGAACTGTCATGGCAATGCCAGGAACACAAACCTGCTGATACTATGAAATACACTTACCATAGAGAAGGTGTGCTTTTTTAAAAGTTACAGTGACTTTAAACAAATAACATTCTTATGACTCTGCTTTGGAGAATTTTTAAAAGAGGCACTCATACAGCCTTGATTCTTGAATAGGTGATCTGTGAATGTTTTGATATGTTCAGAATTAACTGAAGATACTTCCAGCGTGTCATACAGTTTATTGTTCTGCATTAATTTACTTTCTGTGATTTGAAAGAGTTATATCTACAGAGACAGTGTACAAATTGAGAAACATTTATATGAATATGGTGTATACTTAAGAGTATGTTTATGATGTCTTGTTTCCTAAGGTGGATGAAGAGATGCTGCTAGAGAAAACATCAGGAGTGGCAAAACAATGACAAAGTCACTGAGAAGATAAAGGTGAAACTAGCCTTTGTGGAATATGTGATTTTGTTCTCTCAAGGTTGAGCACACATTCACTCCAGAGGATCAGAATAAAAAGGGAACACCACATTTATCCCAGCTAACTTTATGCACTCAACTAAAGTGCCTAAATAATACAGTTTTTCCTTATCGAGGGACACAACATATCTTCAAAAAGCAGTTTCACCTGTCAAAGGTCTGCACTGTCCTCCACAGACATCTGTGTCTTTTACTACAAGAGCAGTGAGGGGTGTCTGCACACCTACTAAAGTACTCCAGCTTGTGGGACAACAGGCCACTCTATACTATGAAATTTGGGAAGAAGAGACAGGATGGCAAAGACGAAGAACTACATACAAAAGAAGCAGAAATTGCTGAAGGGCAATTGACTTCTCATGCCTCCAGAAATAGAGGCAACTGCTCTCTGAGAGGTACATAGACACGGACATAGTATGATCACACAGAACAATCAGAAACGTACATGCACACTTCAGTTGTTTTCACCATCCAGTTTGTAAGCTGAAAGTTTCTATTGATGAAAAAAGCCTTAGAAGGAGAGCTTATCAAGTAAATGTGAACCAGGCCTGTCATGCTAATGTAGCTGTGAAACAAGGACCTACATTTCTACCCAAAGGGAAGGACAGAAAACCCAAAGTGCCCTAAAGGGCAAAAGTTATCCAAGACAAAGGTGAATTCTGCCCTATCACCATGGCAGACAGCAATTCCAAAATGTTTCTGTAGAGCATGTTTACACTGTCAAATGTATCTTCACTTAAGAGTGATAAATGTTGATAGTACAAAGCAGTGTAGCTTTGCTGCTGCATTATTTTACACAGCTAACTATCTGGGTGTCATAAAAATTCTTATTACTGAATGTAAATGTTCTAGCTATAAGTTGCATCAACTTTCCCCTCTACTTCTGATCCCCTTTCCTTTATGGTGGTTTGAGCCCATATTCTAAGTAAACATTCTCATTAAGAGGTATTAAATTAATTCATGAGCAGAGTTTAAGCAAAAGAGAGGCTCATGCACACCAGGAAAAGGACACTAAAAACATAGCATAAATATCTGCTACTGGCAGTGAATTTGGTAGGAAGCAGAGATGGTTCAAAATCCATTATCTTACTGGCTGCTGACCTGTTAAAAGTGCTTCTTCCTCTTACAAGAAATCCTCAGAAGGAATCAAAGCGCGTTTCATCTCAACATATTGAATTCTCACAACGTATTTCTCAGGTTGAGTGCAGAAGTGCTTCATTTTAGATACAGATCTGTCTCTTTCAATTACCAGTGCAGACTACAAAGCATTTTAGCAATGCCATATGTCAATTGAGCTTGCTAAGATATCCTAATTGGCTCTTTTTTTAACTTCAGTGATGTCAGGAAAAGAAAGATGTGCTTAGCAGTATTTATGCCTTGGCACTATTAAAGTGTCTAGCCAGCTCCTAGATTGAATGTAGGTGCAGAAAGTTTGATGTTGACATACAATACCTGTTTTTAATGTGCTGGGGAGAACCAAGACACTTGAAACTTCCATTGACCATAATAGCAAGCCGTGTGCAGAGGGCTTCACATTCTTCCATACTACAAAATAAAAGGGGCTATATGGAGATTAAAAGAATAATAATGGAAACAGACAATATCATTTATATGTAACTAACTGAAGCAGAAAGAATCTGGACAGCTGCAAAAATGGGAACACAAAACCTTTGACTCAACAGACAACAGTCCAATTTGTAACCCTTGTCGGTACATACCAAAAATATTACCACACAATTAAGTCAGTTTTCTCCCTAGTAGATGGTACAGTGCTGTGCTTCGGATTTAGTGTGAGAATAATGTTGATAATACACTGATGTTTTAGTTATTGCTACATAACACTTATCCTAAATTAAGGACTTTTCAGTTTCCCATGCTCTGCCAGTGAGCAGGAGCAGAAGAAGCTGGGAGGGAGAATGGCCAGGACAGCTGACCTGAACTAGTCAAAGGGATATTCCATACCACAGGACATCATGCTCAGTATATAAACTGAGAGAAGCTGGATGGGAGGGACAAAACACTGCTCAGGCATCAGTCATTGTGGGGTGAGCAACTGCATTGTCTATCACTTGCTTTTCTTTGTCTTTATTTCTTTTTTTTTTTTTTTATTCATTACAATTAGTATTATACTTTTATTATTAAAATTATTATTATATTATCATTCATTTTCATTATTGAACTGTTCTTATCTCAACCCACAAGTTTTACTTTTTTATTTTGATTCTCTTCCTCATCCTACTGAGAGGGGGGTGAAGAGGGCGAGTGGCTTCATGGTGCTTAGTTGCCAGTGGGGTTAAACCATGACATGAAGCCGTATGCCAGTCTAAATTAAGGTGCTTTTACTGAACAAGCATGGAAATTAAGTATCCTCATAGGAACAATTTCCTTAAAAGAGGACAGGGGTATAGTGAGAACTGCCAAATTACTATATTTGAAAGAGATGGAGGGAGGGCTGGCTGATATGTCTTCCCCAGAATCAGGAAGTTAGCCAAGTGTTTTAGGGGTACAGTAGCTCCTAATGCTCTGCTTGGCTCCAACTGTGACAACATAACACAAGTTTAGGCCTGTATAGACAGTTAATAGAATCTCACTCCTCCCCCCTTAAAACAAAAGTTAATTACTGTCTCTGAAAATTAAATAGACCTCAAAATCTAATTTTTATACAGGAAATAATCTCAGTATTTTATGCAGTTATTTGCTGATATGCATGAAGATTCACTTCATAAGAAAAATTCCTTATACAAATAGCCTTTGAAAGAATCTCAAATAAACTTGCAATGACCTTCAACAAATAGTATAAAGTAATCTCTTCTTCCTCCACCCTGGCACAACAATACCTTATTAAATAGAAACACAATGTGTAAACTAGCACTGTACTCATATCTGCTTCAAGTCATTCATTTGTAGAGCTAAATGAGTAATTAGTAATAATTTGAAGGATTTTTTTTTGTTTTGCTTTTATGTTTACAGCATATTAGTCATAAGACCACAGCTCTCTTCTATTTAGCTGGTGTTTGACAGCTAAGGGTTCTTAATCTGGACTGAAAAGTCGAAGCACACGGTTTCCTGAAAATCATTCAACTTAATTCATAATGCATTCCCTAAATGAGTGAGCTGGTAAGTACCTGCAGATCAAATGCAGGTATGTGATTTTCAAGATTCACCTTCCATAAATATAATATTAGAAACTTTTGAGAGTATTTCTCCATCAATAACGTAGAACATACATGTACAGAGACAATAAATACATTTTGAGAACATCTGAAAAAAATTAGCAATACCTAGAAAACATTGAGGGAAATTTTGCTGCATCCTTTTATTGATTTGTCTATGCTTCAAATGTCATTTGGCCAAAATGTTACATTAATATTTTGATTAATGAGTTCTGTCCTCTCTGGGCATATTTTCATGATCTCTCTTCTCCCTCATTTAAAGCCATTTTATATAAAAACATATATACTATACTATATTCCCTAAGGGAACACTTAATTCCATTTTACTATAGAGGTTACAAAACAGTATTGATGTTTCCTCCATTAAACTGATATACCAATGACCATATCAGAGAACTGACAAGATATTTAATGTAGATGGACTCTTCTAAGAGGATGGGGTCACTCCTACCATTTCCAATAGTGCATACAGACAATAGCTCTTTAGGATGCCATGGCATACTCTTTTCATACACTGACACAAACCAGAATACTTAATAAAATCAGAAGCGGGTTTTTACTCCCATCTCCCTTTATAAGGATTTGTAAAGCAGGCAGCTGCAAAAGGATAACCTGGTGTTCCAGGCAAGAAGAGACACTGCAACACTGAGTAGAACATACAAAAAGAAATCATTGCATCATTTTTTCTGTGCCCCCTTGAGCCACAATCGAATCCTTGAAAATTAAATACAGAAAGTATTTAGGACTTATGCAAGCTCAATTTTCACAAGCAGGAAGGAATTGCCATAACAAGACATATTCTGCATTTCACACCAGGGTGATAATGCCTTTAGAATATACTCTTCTGCTCTCAGTTGACAGCAGGTGAGGAAAGACAACAGGAATATGCTAGCTGCTGGGATAAGGATCTTACCTGTGGGATGTTAGCACAGCTGCACAGCCATCCTGAACTTCCTTCAGGATGGTTTTCCAAAGGTAGCGTTTAGAGCAGGGATCCATCCCAGAGCTGGGCTCATCCTACAGGAAAAATTAAAATGGTGATACATCAGCATGGGAAAAACATACCACAGCTCTAGCCCAGCATGGAGAATTAACAAAACTCATAGTAAAATTATATATTTTTCTCTTAAAAAATCAGCATTTTCAGGAAGTCACTTAAAAGACACCCTGATCAGCTCTTTGCTTTAATGCATATAGTTTCAGTTCTTAATTTACAGAAGGCACTTTCTGTTAAATAAATGTATATATATAAAATATATGTTGGTATTATATAATATTATTTATAAATATACATATGCATATTTAATAATACATATATACAACTACTTTTTTTAACAGGGGATACTTGCAGGTATGTTTCCCACTTTCTAGAAGGGTTTGGTGCCTGTTTCTGACCTACATGAACATTTGCCATGAGCACAAACAAATGAAGTACTGTAGCTCCCAGCTGCCTGCACTGCCCATCCCATAGCCAGATGTGGATAGTATTTTTGGGTTCGACAACCTCTGGCAGTTACTCCAAGAGTGCCTTTGAGAGGAACTCTCATCCACTGTGGAGAGTATCCACAGGATTAAGTAACAAACCAGTCAGTGCTGCCCAATGCAGACCACTGGGCAAAGCCACTCGGATGGTTTTCATGGACAACAAGGTGCAGCTACAAAAACTACATTTCACCTTCCTTTTCTAATCCTGCTGTCCTCACTAAATCAAATTTTAACTTCATCTACTTGTGGAAGCAGAAGGAATGATATCTGCTTGTCAAAAGCCGATCTGTCATTACAAAACTAGAAAAAAGAAAACCCTTCCATTGGCTTTTTATACCATGGAATTTCATGGGTTATCAGCACCTATTAGGGTGGTATGTCCTCAGCCAATGTATTTGCAGCAAGGAATTCCATCTGAAACCTGGAAGAAAAGTTCTCAAGAAACAAAGCAAATAAATCATCCAGTTGGATGCTGATTTTGGTGCTTAGCTACCAATGGCAGAGGTGAAAAAAAATTCAGTTCAGTCTTCTATTATCTGTGTATAGCTCACAATGAAAATGTAAAAGGCAATAAAAATAAAGCAACCCACACTATTAAATTAATAGCTATGATCCTCGATGCAATCTAGAAGCAGATTCAGAGGTTGACATTGGTATCTTTGCTTTTAGACACATGAAAAAAAACCAAAACAACAAACTTTTAAAACACTGAGTAACGCCTTTAAAATCTGCTAGCTTTCCAAAGCCAGCCAAATGTTTTAAAGCATTTGACATGTTTAGATATTTTTCTTTCCTCTTGTCATTACATATGCAATAGTCTGTGCCCTGCAGCAAGAAGGAGGTTGAAATGGATACTTGCAGTAGTAGCATGCTGTCATAAAGACATTAAAAAACAGTTGGAGCATTTTCTTAGATCAGGAAAAAGCACTGATTTAAGATTATCTCCTCCTTTTACTAACTGAACCAGGGTCAGTTTAAGCATAAAATGTAATTAAATAATTCATCTCAGAAGTGAGGCAAAGATTGCAAGTTAGAAGCAGCAAAATGTTTCTGATCTTCTGAAACATAAACCCCATGAGAACACTAGTTTTATCTGGTTCTACTTAGTCTGTAACGTATTACTGGAAACACTGGTTCCCCCTACACCCATCATGCAAGCAGATTCAACCATTGAACTGGATTAACTCTTCACAGCCAATGTTTAAGAAAGGTATGTTCAATCTTCTCTAGTGAAACAATAGGATGATAAGGAAAAGAATGTGGTGTCATAATGATGCAGTTCCCAAAGCTCTGGAATTCTCTGATCTTCAAAACAAAAGGCATTGTTTAAACTGGAAAGGCCAGTTTCAAGCCTAAATAAGCAATAGGATGCAAGCATAAAAACAACATGTGATAAATAATTCAAATTTATATCATTCAGGAGTATTAGTTTGTGTGATTTGTGAATCCAACAAAAATATAAGAACTAGCCAGATTTATGAAGCACAGTACACCAAAGAATATGAATATCCTGAAAGAGATGGGTCAATAATTAATAACACCAGCTCCAAATTACTAATTATAATTTTAATCTTCCCTCTTAATGAAGCCAGTAGAATTATTGAATTTTTTTCATGTCAAAGTAGAAACTACGTAAAGCATTAATATATTTTACATTATTTTTTTATTCCACTACATGAGGAAATATTAAAAAAACCCCAAACATATCCATTTGGCCATGAGATATTACAATGGCTTTTGTGTGTGTTTAGGGCCTTGGTTTTTCTCTGCTCATGCAACTACACCAAGGAAGGAAGGAAGGAAGGAAGGAAGGAAGGAAGGAAGGAAGGAAGGAAGGAAGGAAGGAAGGAAGGAAGGAAGGAACCAAACCAAATAACAAAACCAACCAAACAAAAACCACAACAACTTCACTTTGCATTTTTGTGAGCCCTGGAGAATAAAATAAATGCTTATACAGCAGAACAAAGAAGACAGTTGTAGATCTGTGCATCAATTACTCCCTGACTGACCAAGAAACTACCTGATTTTTTTCTTTAGAGCAACATATAGGACAACAAAATTTGATGTAACACATTTAGCATAGGCACAGTATTACCTTTACTCACCAGTAAAAGTATTTGAGGTTTACCAACTAAAGCCACAGCAGTAGAGAGCTTTCTCTTTGTGCCTGCACTGTATGTTCTGACCAGTTTGTCAGCGTGGGCATTGAGGTGTAACCGGTTAACAAGGTCCTCTGCAACCTGTGGTTTAGAAATTTGAAGGCCAGCAAAGAATAGTCAAATTAAGTAGTGTTTGCACTTAGATTGAAAGAACACTCTGTTCATGTACATTAAGCAAATGTACATGTGGTTTCCTTATTTGCCCCCCATTTGCTGCATATTATTCCTTTGGAATCCTAAAATGTTTCTCATTTCACCTCGTTCTCCAGTATTTATTTGATCAAACATCTAAGTGACTGAAAATTCAGGAGACAAAATCCTACATCAGCCACAAAAAGATGGAAATGGCAGAAAAACAAATCACAGGTTGAGGATTTAGAGTTTCTTAAAGACAAAAGGTAACAGGGTTAAATTAATATACCTTTCTAATAACTGAGAGGCATAAGTTGACCCAGCTGGTTGAGTTATAATTTCTTACATAAGCATGAGTGATCTGACTAGGCTAGGCAGGCACAAGAGCACAGCTGGAGACAATGTTCATGCTATCCTAATGCACAAGATTCCCTCAGGTACTGGTGCTAGAGAATTTTAAACTTAGCAAGAGCCCTGCTCCACCTGTATCAACTATCACTGCTGGACCATCCAGGAACATCTCCCAGAAAAACGTGAGGGACACATCAGTGTCTATTCTACTCATCACTGCCAGATGCACCCTGTGAAGCAGCAGGTGTTTAGTGGCAGGCTGCCGGGTGGCTGTATCATCAAGGGGTGATCAAATTTTTAATACAGCCAATATGTCTTCCACCTGGATGTACCACAGCTGGGAGATTTGTGTAAAACTAGTAGTTACATGGTGCCTTATTGCCTGAGATGAACTGCCAGAGCATCCCCAGCAATATGCTGCATTCTTTTTTCTCCCTCTGCACTACCTTCAGCAAAAAAAAAAAAAAAAATGAGGAAGGACTAGAAGGAACAGTCAGATCAGATTAATTCAGAAAATCCAATAGAGAAAAATGTATCAACAAACAATATTGTGAATGAATGTTCACTATCCATTTCAAACAAACTGCCATAAGCATAACAGTATTTTCTTATAAGACAGTGTTATGCAAACTCCTTAGGAAATGGTCCAGATATTCATGACCCTTTTAGCAAAATTTGCCAGTGCCACATATAGAAATAGGAGGCACCTCCAAGAGCAAGTTGTCCGTAAGTAGGAATGGTGCTGCTGTGGTGAGAATCTGAACTATTCTAGTGTAAAACCTCACAGTATTTTTAATAGTCACTTGTGTTTGGTGTGCCTTAATATATAACCTGACAGCAATGCATGTTCTCAGACAGAAGTTACATTTCACAAATATTGCTCTGATGACATTTAATGCAGAGAGTTTTTAAGAGAAACTTTAATCAACAGACATTAAACCACACACAAGTAATTTTATACTGAATTTTATACACACTACTACACTGATTTGATTTTACTACCACTGGGAATGCACGTATGTTAGTGACAACCGGATTACTCTCCTACAAATCCAATAACAATATACAAAGAATTGCACAGAAAAGCTCAGAAAAAAATTAAGACCAGAAAGTGAAAAAATGTGTAAACTCTTATTTGCACCAAAATTAACATAAATTACAAACTACAACAGGCTTCAACGCTTATTAATAAATAAGAGAATTACGTATGACAGCTGAAATGTAGTAAAAGCTATCCTTTTGCTGTGACCAGAACCATTATATCTAAGCCTGTTTAGAAGTGTTACCAAATCTCTGTAGTCTAAGTCAGCAAATGCCATTCTTTGAAAGAGACAATGAATGCTGCACAAGGAAGAATTTAGAAAGCCAAGGAATAGTGCCAGAGAGAGAAGGAAAACAAACAAACAAACAAAACAAAACAAAAAAAAAAAAAAAAACAACAAAAAAAACCCCAACAAAACAACATACAAGTAAGTTAAGTCTTACTGTAGTCTGTAGCCCTCAGGAGGCTCAATCATATATCAGGTATGAACATAATGCTCTTTGTAGGAAGCAAAAATAAAAAGAAATGACATTACAAGATTTACATTTCTACAAGTAGAATCCTCCCAGATATCTGCTATGTACTCAGGCATTCAGTGAGCAGATACTCATGGCTACGTCATATCCTGCTCTGTATAAGGAGACAAAGCCTGGAAAATCCTCTGCTAAGGGAATTTTGCAAGATGAGGTTTACTTAAGGTAAAAAGAGAGGGGTGGGAATCATCTCTTAGTACCCTCTTTGCTGCTGCTTGGAATATGCAGAGCTTCCAAGATAAACGTTGCAGTGCACACCACAATCTGTCTTGATATCCAGATAAGATTCTTTGGTGCAAAAGGTATCAAATTAGAGCAGATTTGGAGATGAATCACATCAGCAATAAAAAGGCAGAAGGATTAGCCAGCTTTCTTACCCCTAATGATTTCCCATCTTCACTAAAAAAATATCTCCTATTCCTGTTATCCTCCCCAGCCCTTACATTTCAAAGGAGCATCCCAGAGCATGTTTCAGAAAATATGAGAATATAGATCTTCTTCTTTCAAGGCATGACTGCAAACCCTTTTTTCTTTTCTTTAATGTATATCAAAGTTTTCCAGTAGTAACAGTCTCAGCAAAACAGTCATGTGAATGAAATTAGAAATATCAGGTATTAGGTGTATTGTGAAAGAGTCTGCACTTCTCCATTATAACTTCCTTTATCTGTATAACCAATGGTATCTTGTGGTTTGCATCAGAGTACACTATGAAGTAAAAATGAAGATCTCTCTTAAACACAATTATTCAAGAGATTTGCAAGTCTAATGTTTTCCTTCCTTTAGTGAATGTAGGATACATACACAAGCATCATCTTTCCCTTTGTGTCATATTCATCATGATTTTCTGTTACTGGTTTCAATTACTTTCAGCAGTGAAGAGTGAGAAGCAAGATGGTAACATAAGGTCAAATTAAAAGACACAGAGTTACATGCAAATATATACATTGTAAGTGCACTTGAACCATAAAGATGTTGTGCATCTTGTAATGGCTGCAGTAATGTATTTAAACTCTTTCCTCCCTTCCACCCCAGCCCAAATCCTAATTATAACAGACTTTACATCTATCAACCAACAATTTTCCTGTTTTCCAATATTCCTTTAAATTATTTACTTTTCCCTCATCAATTCTAACATTTAGCAAAAAGTTTTACTTCCTCAAATTAACTGGGACCAGTTCCCCTAGCTTTGGAATAGGCATTAGAATGAGTCCTTCAATCTATAAAATCTAAACCAAATCCTCCAATAATTTTTGCATTTCCTAAAGACTATATTAATTCCAGAAGAAGTAGTAAAGTAACTTGAATTTTTGCCCACATGTTAGTATTTGATGATGAGGCTTCTTTTAAAATATGCAACACAAGTTTTAATGCAAATGAGAGATCATTTAAGGTTGTGTTAATACTTTTTTATTTTTTAACAAGCTGGATAATTTGGTTTTTTGGAATAAATTGAGATACTGAAGCTTGAGATATTAAAGAAATAGAAATAAGAACTAAAAATACTATGTTAAATTAGTATCTGCTCAAATAGCCCAAAAGCTCTACTCTAACTTTTCCAATTTCACAGCAAACAGAAACTTTCAGAGCAGATTTGTGAAGCAAAGTAAAACTACACATTACATGAAGCTTAACATTGATAGCAAATGACCCGTTTTTCTCCTCCTTTCCCATTCAGTTAATTACTGTTTTGGAACATTAAGTGCACTCAACTTTATGCCAGGCACTTAACTCCTGCTGCTGATAAATCTGTCTAGCAAAGGATTTGATCCTTGAAGTTAGTGCTTCAGAAGATAACTTTAACAGTAACACAGCCTGTAAGTCACCTGCCTGCTTGCCAATACATTAAAAAACAAAGTGAATGTGTATTTCTTTCCACATCAAAATCATGCACTCTCTACAATACATATGTGTGCACATTAGCAGAAACGAACACTGGTAAACATTTAGAAGCAGGCCACTGTATCATAGGCCACAGGAAATGAGAAAACAGCTATTCCAATGCATTCCCAGGCCTTATTTTCTTTATAGGAAACTAAAATACACACTTTCTCCAGTCACCAGCCATTTCTGAATTGAAACACAGCAGCTGTTCAACACTTGACAGCAGTGCTCTACAATTGGAAGAGCCCGCTGACAAAAGCATTTCACTTTTTGATGAAGGTAAACCAGAGTAGCTAAATATTATTTGCAGGAACCCTTTGATGCCTTGATCACAAGCATATGGCAACAAATTCTGCTCTGTAATCTATGCAGACAAAAAAATTCAGACAACTAAAAAGAACTGTCTCTATGTCACAAGTGTGAACCCAAGGCACAGAAGGCTGCCTGTAAAGAGTAGTCTAAGCCTACACCTAGATGATCTGAGGTCTAGGGTAACCAGAAGATTAACATTTATCTTCTCCCAGTGAACCATTCTAACATATCTCATCTCCAAATAATGCAGAATTGATTTTGATCCACTTGAAGCAGGATTTGTATGTGAATTACCACACCATTTGAAAAACAGATCCCCAAAAGGTTTTGAGAACTGCCACTGCAGCAGTTGTCTACTAATTGCCAGAGAATAGCTGGATCTGAACATAAAGTAGAAGCTCTTAGGTACACCAATTATTTATAAATACTTCTGCATTTGAAATGCGTTTTATGAATGCTAGATATTTTAGAGAGAGCATGATTCTCGCATTATCGAGAGTATAGGAATCCTGGCTACCCTTGTGGATCTTCACCAAATACAGGCAAGACACAGCATTTGTGCTAGTATTCATTTACATGTGCACATGCAGAGAGATACCCTGCAGGCACAGTTTAGAAATCTGTTGGTATTGTCCTGCACACAGAAATCTGGAAAACTTCTCAGGCACCTGAGAAAAGCTTTGTGCCACAGTTTATTAATGAAATCCAGGTCTGAAAGCACACCACAGACCGCTCTCTTCACTCTCAAGCTTCCATGTAGCTCCTGATACTGCTCCTCATCTTCCAAAACAGTTGCTGCTGTAAGGCCAAATGACCTGAAGGAGTCACATCTCAAGCAGTGACAGCAGAATTCATGTGCACACACAGACACGTTCTTCTCTACTACCTGGTGTTCACAGGGCTTGCATAAGATTAATACAGCAACAGCCCATTACCAAAGCCACTGTATCTGTCTGCAGATGAGGTATTACCAATAAGAAGGTGTCTGCCAGTGTCACTTGAACAGCTTTTCCTTATGCTTGTTATTAATAGAATAAAACAATAGCTAGGAGTCTGCGACTCCAGTAGTCAAAAAGAGCACAGCATTAAAAGCCCTACTCAGCTCACTCAAAGACACTGCTCTTGGCAAATTGAAGTCAGTTACAAAACTGAAGTCAGTTACAAAACTCTTCCAATATGGCTGAGGCAACTATTTTAATCGTGGGGAAGTCCTTCTTAGCCTACATCAGCAGGTTCATTCCTACTCTATTTCTCTCTCAAAGTATCACCATCTGCCTGGGATTATGTGCTTCAGCCTATTCACAAAAGGGGAGTATGACTACTATTGAAGAGAGCTTGCTGAGTGTAACACTGTATGTATATGTAAGGAAGAAGTTCTTTACCATGAGGGTGGTAGAACACTGGAACAGGTTGCCCAGGGAGGTGGCTGAGGCCCCATCCCTGGAGACATTCAACATGGGGCTTGACGGAGCACTGAGCAACCTGCTCTAGTTGAGGATGTCCCTGCTCTCAGCAGGGTGGTTGGACTAGATGACCTCTAGAGGTCCCTTCCAACCCAGACATTTTTATGATTCTATGACCCAAAGTATGCAAGTTGAGTCCCATGAAATTTAATTAAAACTTCTGAAATTTCCTTTCTTAGGGTGTCTTAAAAACTGCTTCATTTATGGTACATGGTGTACCATTTGGACATATGCATTACAAGAATATTTTTTTTTTCTTATGGAAATGTTAAGACAAAAAAGCTTAAAAGCCATGTTTAGAGCATTCAGTGATCACTGCTGCATAATTAAACAATCAAAATTTAAGTCCTGTTTTAAATTACACTTAGGATCAAAATCATTCAGTAACATATTTAAGATGTATGGATATTTAACAGCATAATGACTGCAAAGCTCTAGAGGAGGTGCTAGAATCTGTGCCACCTTTGTGCCTATTAAAGTGTCACAATAATAGATGCTAGTTATGATAGGCTTTTAGCCCAACTGTTAGATAGGAGCTGTCAGTTCATGGAGAAAACAGGTAATTATAGTTGAGGGGTTTAGTGCAATAACAATTTTCCCTTAATATATTTCCTATAGATCAAGGGAAACGTATTCAAGTTTTCAGTACTCTGATAGTACTCAGAAACAAAAACTACCACTGATGACTTCTGAAGAGCAAACAACTAAATAAAAGACTGCATGATGATTTCTAAGCAGTCTGCAAGAAAAGTACTGTTAGAACAGTCAGTTAAAAGTCCAGCTAGTGAGGATACCACCCAAGAGAAGAGGCAGACTTGTAAGAATCTTATTCCCCCCAGTCTCTCATTAAGAAACACTCAAATGAATAGCTTTAGACTGGGGAAAAAAAAAAAAAAATTCAAAATATTGCCTGTCCTGCTATTTTTGGGGCATGATAGCAGTTATTTCTGAATATTCCATGTCCCATTGCAGGAATCATACCTTTTTCTGGAATAGTACCTAGCTGTTGGGGAAAAACTGCAAAGAAACAGGTGGGCCTCTCACAGACAAGGACCTGATTGTAAACCACTTAGTGGACCCTGAGACAATAGCCAGAAAAATGCTGGCTAGGTAGGGGAAAAAAAAAAAAAAAAAAAAAAAAGATATTTCATTTACATGCAGTTTTGCTTCTGGAAAAAGGAAAAGGAAGACAATAGGGAGCATTCTGGAGGTTACGAGGACAATCCTAGAGCCACAGCAACTACATGGGACCAATCTATGCAGCAGGAATGACAGACACCACTTTCATATCACTTTCCTGTTTTCTCCTATTACTAGAGATTCAGTTAAGCACAAGAGACTGAACTGCTCAAGTCCAAGTCAGATCATTAAGTTCCATCTGCAGAGACAGAAAACACCCCCACATTTTACTCTGTATGCATTTGGTACTTAATTCCTGGTATTGGCTGACTGCAGAGCAGCTGCATCTCTAACTAGATTCAAAACCTCTCAGTAACATTCCTAGATATTGTCATCATCTATGCTAGCATTCTTAAAGCATTTCCTGACATGGGTTTGGCATCTTCTTGGACAACTGTAGACCTGGTAAGGCAGCTGGAATATTTTAGGGACTGCTCCAGCAGGTGATCTGAATGCAGCCATCATCTCATTAAGTTTAAGACATTTACTAGCAGAGTGCTGACAGCTGCCATCTCATCATCTAGATGTTTGGTTTATTTATATAATAATTCAAAAAAAATTGTAATTCCTTCAGAGTTTAACACCATCTCTGAAGAGTTTTTCAGAAGTGCACGACTCAGAACATGTGGTGTTCCCTCCCAGCTCCCTAAGAGTGATAATGAAGGTGTTTCACCATTCATAAACTTAATTTCCTTTAGAGTTTCTGTGTCTGAGATTTCATTTGCATTAATGTTATTTTATCGTCCTTGGTGACATTACTGTGTTTTGAACTGGCATAACAGACAGAAAACAAAAAAATCCATATTATTTAAATAAAGTAGTAGTAATGAAAACTCGTATTACTAAAACTGTTAAGACGAAATATTAGATATTCTCTCATGTAAGAAAGTACAATTGTTTTATGAATGCCACAGCTCAACCTGGCTTCAGCTCCTCCTGCAAAGCTATTCTGGATAATTACCTTAAAGATATCCTGTTTTGGAATTCCACGCAGTGTGCAGTAGTAATAAAGATGCTCCCAACCTGTTAAAAGTTCATCCAGGGCATCTTGCTGTGGACAGTAGCCGATGAGAATGCCTTCAGAGCTAGCAGACAGTATATCCATTTCTGATCTGTTTAAAGGAAAATCAAAAGACCTAAATGTTGTTTAAAATAAACACAGCCCAAGCTTCATCCTTGGGGTACAGAGTCTTCAAGACAAACACAGTTATTCTCACCTCCATAGGTAAAGGAGTTTGAATCTCTCTGCTGTGATCACTTACCACAGTGCCACCCATGTGCAATGGATGCTTTTTGTCAGGTTAGCACTGCCACCCAGGTATCACTACTCTAACAGTGTGTGTATCAAGGTGAACAGATCAACATAGGAGGAGGACAGATCTATCAGAATTAATTCTTACCAGGTTTACCTGCATTATCTCTTTGGTAGACCCTGCTGTAAGGGGACATATTTCAAAACCATACTATGTGCATCACATTCAACATTAAATGGGCAGTAGTTGAGAAAGAGAGAGAGAGAGAGGGAAATGTTGCTGTGTATTCTTTGTGTGACTGTGCACACACATATGCATTCATGCATTCTCTAAACAACATGAAACAAAATGCAGATTAAAGTCCAGTAGGTTAAAAGACAATACAGAGGAAAAAAAAAATGTCATGATTTAAGAGACTTTGGCTATCACTTTATAGCTGTACAGCACTAGTTGAAATTGCATTCATTGCTAAGAAGCAAGCTTGATTGCAAGGGTGTCTCATTACCCATAATGACACTAAATCTATCCTATTTATTCCAACATCTAATTCAACATTCAGTGATGCTGATTTACATGTACATAAAAGACCTGTCAAAATTAAGATACTTAATAGTAAAAAAAAAAAAATAAAAATAAAAAAATCTGAGCTTTGAAAAAAAAAGTTTTTAAAAGATTCTGAGTAACAGAATGGTCTTTTCCTTAGTGGTTTTCTACACTTCTGGTTAAGAAAACAAAATATGTAATTACTCATTTAGACACAAAGTAAATGCATTAAATGCAGGATCTACAAATACCAGCATTAGTGAAAAATATAAATATGTATCTCCTCTTAACAAGATTCAGAAGTCTGGGGAGTAAAAGAAAACACAAATTCTGCATTTTACAGAATGAACCATAACATCAAAATATATTTTAATGCTATCAAAGGATAAATTATCATGATTATGACAAATCTTGCTGGGGACTAATTAGAATGGTCCTTTGCTCTTAGCAAAGTTATAAAATATTGGTATCTTTGTAGGTTTGGATGGTGCCAAGGAAGCTAACTGCCTGTAGACATCTCTCTAGATGAAGACTTAGCCAAAAAGAAAAGGTGTGATAGGGGGAAGAGGATACCAGAAGTGTACTTCCTCATTAATTTATATCCACTTATAGGTTACTTTAAAAGAAGTATATACAGAATTTATACCAGCTCAGTTTCCAGATGTTTCTAAATGAAATAAAATTATTTTTCTAAGATCCTCCTTACTGTAAGATATGGACTGATTAATGTTGATCTTTTTGCATAACCTGTCAGAAGCAGTGGATTCCTTATCTAATGAATTCTAGCATAGTGAAACAGTCCACAGTGAAATGTTATCTAGATGCTGTTGAACACAGTGAGATGTGTCTGAGGTTTGTTTTACTGGGAAGATTCAGGCACTTTAACAAGATTTCATTTTGATGCAGCTGCTGTCTTTAGAGATAGAAGATACTGGGCTTTTGGTAATATGCCAAGTTCAGACACAAGAGAACAAATCACACTCAGGGGTAATTTCAGGGACATTTACTCAGCATGAACCCTGTAAGTGGATAGAAATATCTAGCCTGGAATGGGTCCCTACCATGAAGAACAAGAAATAAGTATGCACAGCTGAAAGAAATAACAGACATCTAATGTTCTTTAGATAGAACCGTATTACCAATAGTTACGCAGTTTGCATCAGGACATAAAAACACATCAGTGTCCCCAGTGCTAATTGTACAGATAGGATTTTAGTGTGTGCCTCGCATAAAGCACACAGCCTTAGATTAGCAATACCCCACCCACTGACCAATAGCTTTCATAAAGGAAGAGCACAGTGAGAATAGATCATTTACTAGTCTTACTCAGTTGGATCCTTATCTTGCAACTTTATCCATTAGTGCTGACCTTGAACACCTAAAGAGTTCCCATTAATAAAGAGATTCTAAAGTATTCACTAAAGAACTCAGGGACCTAATTTTTTTTTTTATTTTTTATTTTTTTTTTACACCTCTGTATCTGTCAAAGCAGGAGGCCATCTGACAAGGGGGGAAAAAAAAAAGAGCACATCAGTGCACAAGTTAACTCCCAATGCTTATGAACCCAAGACACCCTCAGCAGCAGAATACGGGCAGTGCTGTTAAACTGCTAGCAGGCTTCCTTTCAGCTATGCCTAATTC
>JAAGNO010002368.1:20031-32943 GCA_033439905.1 Ceryle rudis
TGGCCCCATTGCAGGGGAGGTTGGCCGGGGCTCTGAGCACCCTGCTCTGGTTGCAGATGTCCCTGCTCCCTGCAGGGAGTTAGAACTAGATGAGCTTCACAGTTCCCACTCAAACCATTCCATGATCCTGTGCAGGGAAGGAGACTTCAAGCCACGTGTGGAGAGCTAAGGGTGGTGAAGTCCCAAAGCAATAGGGTTTTAATGCACTTAAACAGCCTCTACTCTGTTTTCTTTCCCTCCAGGAGGAAAATATTTGTTTGCACTGGGCTGCTTTTTCTGGCTGTGTTGACATAGCAGAGATACTGCTGGCTGCTAAGTGTGATTTACATGCGGTGAACATCCACGGGGACTCGCCCCTGCATATCGCAGCCAGAGAGAACCGCTACGAGTGTGTCGTGTAAGTCCAGCTCCAGCTCTGCCGCTCCTCTCCCTTCCCCTGCTCCCTCCGTCCTGCCTGGCTGCAGGAGATCCTCTCAAATGCCTTTGGTGTTTAAGCAGAAACCAAAACGGGGCTGGAGGGCTTGTTTCTGCACTACCCCCTGGGGTCTGAAATGCTACCTGCTGCCAGAAAGATCAGAAAATGTGGAGTGGTCCTGGACGAGGGCTCGGAGGGGCTGTGCTCAGCCCAGGCTTCCCAGCAGAAAGGCGTCAGGCATCCTTGATTAAAGCTTTTCTATGTGTTTTTTTCTCACAACTAGCGTTGCATAATATGGAAGCAGGGCTTTTCCTTTGCTTCATCACTGCTATGAATAAAGTCATCATGTGTACTCACCAAAGGCTGGTGAGTATAAACAAGGGCCAAGTCCAATCCCAGTTTCCTGTGGGACTCTTCCAGTCCCAGCCTACTCTTCCCACGCCGTATCTTTCCCTGCCAGAGAGAGTTTCAAGCCTGTCTGAAGTTAGGCTGGTACCAGCAAGGTACCTGTCATGCCTGAAGCAAGGCGAGGTTTGCCCAGAGCTCTCGTGAGTGCCTAGAGCTCCAGTCTGTGGCTTCTGCCAGCGCCTTCACGTAGAAGGATTCACTGAACCATGCTTAATAACGAACACTCAGGTGATTATTCACTACTACAGCTTCTTCCTTGTCCCTTAAGGGCTGGCTGGAGGATGTGATTCAGCTCATTTTCCCCGTGCGTGATTTCTCTTGAGGGTTGCTTATCCTCTCTTGCTGTTTTGCAGTCTCTTTCTTTCCCGTGGCTCGGATGTCACTTTAAAGAACAAGGAGGGTGAGACTCCCCTGCAGTGCTCCAGCCTTAACTCTCAGGTCTGGGTGGCCCTACAGATGAACAAGACTCTCAAAGAATCATCTACTGAGAAGCCTGCCCAGATAGAGAAGGTGGTGAGCAGGTGAGATAGGGCTGCCTTTGCTGGTGGGTCATGAAGTAGAGCCCTTGCATGGGGGAGGCTGGGGCCCTGGTTTAACCGAGGGCTGTAAGTTCCTGCTTAGTTTTTTTAACTGGCGGGAATGTCAGTGTGAGCTTAGCAAGAGCTAAGCACATGCTGATTCAGCCCGTGGTTTGTAAATTCATCCTCCAAACGGAAATATTTGCAAGTACAAGGAACAATCTGTAAGGAGGGGTGATAAAAACTGAACTCTGTTCTAGCCTGAACTGCTGTCAGGCTTTGAATGCTCAGCGATCAAAGACGGTAATGCTGCCCCGGGATGACGTTTGAATGGCCCCTTGTCTGGGGGAGTTTTTCTTCTGTGACATTCTCTTTCTCCCCCTGACAGAGACATCGCCCGGGGTTATGAGCGGATCCCGATTCCCTGCGTCAATTCAGTGGACAGTGAGCCCTGTCCTAGCAACTACAAATACGTTTCACAGAACTGCGTCACCTCCCCGATGGACATTGATAGAAACATCACTCATTTACAGGTGAGGGATCATGTGTATCCACGCGGTTTCTCCTGTGCTGGTGTGTGCATTCTGAGATCTTGCAGGGCACTGAACCTCAGAATGGGTTTTACGCTGAAAATGGGATTCTCTGGTCCTAATCTTGCCATCAACTTCCAGCTAAGGCTGTAGTCCTAAACTCCAGCTCTGGCTCGAGGAGGTGGGATTCTGCTTTTCTTCATTTCTGAGACATAAGCCAACTCTGTGTTCAGCTGTGTGCTGCAGCAGCAGCAGCAGCCATCTGCTGCTGGCCGGTGTGGCTCCCGTTTGTCTTTCTCCTCTGTTCTGTACCTGGAAAGCGAGTGAGTTGTTGGGAAACCTTCCCCATGCTGTCTTCCTGCTGACCGCAGCATCCAGGCCGAGGTCGTCAGTGTGATACTGGAGGTCCTCAAAAGGGCCGAGCTGGGAGAGCAGAGGTGGGGATGTGTAGGGTGAGGGTGACCCCTCTCTGGGCACAGCTCGGAGATGGCTGAAGTGAACATGCCATGCCCAAGCCCTGCTGGGCAGCAGCTGGTGGTGGGACCGTGTTGGCTTGGGGAGAGCCGGGGAAGCAGCCAGCTGGAGCGGCAGGGGAGGACTGAGCCATCACGTTGCATCATCTCCCAGTTCTGGTCTCCGTTTGGAGCTTTCCTTGTCCTCGAGTGTGGAGTACAGCTCCCAGGGCACGGAGGAAGCTTAGTAACACAGGGAGACATCCTCTCAGAGCGATGAAGATGGCTCAGATCCTTTCCTGCAAGCCTGAGTCTTTTGAAGCTCATTGCACACAAAAATAAACAACGGGATGAAAACCACCCCTGAAGCTCCGAGGCTGGTTATCTTGCTGGCTAACGACCCCGCAGCAGGCGAAGGTGAAGACGTGTGGATTCCTCTCTCACCCAGCCAGGGGAGCTGCTCTTTCAGTTACGTGTGAGCGGCGTGGAGCTAACCCCTTTTCTTCTCTTCCAGTATTGCGTATGTATAGACGACTGCTCCTCCAGTAACTGCATGTGTGGCCAGCTCAGTATGCGCTGCTGGTATGACAAGGTGAGGACACAGAACCCCCCCCTTGCGTTAGGCCCGTGTTTGCGAGCTGAACTTCACACAGTTCAGAGGTTGGAAGAGTACCCTTAAAACAGTTCCTTGCACAACTTCTCTCTTTTTGCTTTAAAATGCCTGAAGTTACAGTGTCGACTCTGAGCCGCGTGCGATAATCACGACAGGCGTACTCAGGGAAGCTTTCCTAGAGTTACTTATTTGTGTTACTGTGATGCCAACTGAGCCATTAATTACACCCACGTGATAGAGAGCATCTAATAACCCAGTGTGAAATCAGCTCCCATTTCAGAGCGATGTAGAACACGCTGTGGTGTATAAACAAGGGTAGTAGAGATAGTATTTTTTGGGGGGGTTTTGCCAGCTTTTTTTTTATTGTGATCCTTCCAGATGAAGGCAAAGTAAAGCTGTTTTAACTGCAGCGTTGCCAGAAGCCTGGTTTGTTTTGGGTAAGCGTGTGTCAATCCTCTGGGGAGGCTTTGAGGTTGGTATTTGGACAGGTTCTGCGAAGATCAGAAGTTCTGTGAATCTCTGCAAGTTTCTCCCGGCGGGAATATTGGCATCTTTCTTCGCTTTGTAGCCGTTGTACTCACACATTAATAGGTGATTACATCTTTCAAGCCTTAAAAACCAAATTTGTTAAATATGATGAACGACGTCTCTCGCTTCCTTAATCCTCTATGGCTGGTAAATAATTGAATCGTAGCTTTTGGGGGAGTTTTATTTGGGAAGATAATGCAGTTCACAGAACTTGGGTGTACTGGCTTTGTACTCTGGAAGCTTAGGCTTCATTCCAGAGACAGATGAAGCATCCACTTCCCCCCCTCCAGCACTGCAGAATGAGAATAGCGATGATGCACACTGGGCTTTTGCACAGCACCGTAGGATACGGTTTCTGATGGTGTGTAGGGTGATCTAGATGGTCTCTTGCTGTTTGTCAGTGAGAGTGGGGAGTGTAGCCACAGTCGGGCTAGAGCAAAACCTCTGCAGAAGTTGAGGTCTGACGTTGGTTTCGGGGAGGTTGGGGTCATGCCTCCGCCTTGGGCTTCTCTGGCCTGTTTCTGCACTTGGGGGAATTTCTGCTCTTGGCCTACCTCTGGTTTGGAGCGGTCACAGGACCAGACAACTAACCCAGTCTTGAATGCCTCTCCTCTTCAGGATGGCCGACTCCTGCCTGAATTCAACATGGCTGAGCCACCACTGATCTTTGAGTGTAATCACGCGTGCTCGTGCTGGCGAACCTGTAGGAACCGGGTGGTGCAGAATGGGCTCAGGTGAGAAAGAGAATCCAAACGCAGCTTCTCTTGGCAAGACCACCACCAAACTCAGGAGCTTTTTTGGCTCTCTAGCCTCAGCTCACCCATAAACCCACAAAAACCCAAGAGTTCTTGAGATGAGACAGAAGTTGAGGCAGGGGCCACCACACTGGTGGGCTGCGGGCGGGTTCCTCTGTGCTGCCAGTGGGACTGAAGCAGCAGCAGCGGGTCGATGAGCTCAGTTAATGTTTGCACCCTGCCCCTGTTGCTGTCACGGGGGAGCAGTGGCTTTTTTTCATCAGCCTGCCCTTAAAACATATCAGTGTCGTGTGGGTTTCCACGAGCAGCCTGGATGTAACTTCTCAGGTGGAGATCAGTGAAGAAAATAACAGTAACAGAAACTGCAAAGCTTTAATTTAGAAGATCTTGTAAGTTAGCAGCCTACAGGAGAAATGGAGGCCAGCGTGCCCAGGCTTGGCTGCTTAAAATTTCCTACTTATTGGCATGACTCCCCCTGAACTGGGTACTTGAATACCTGTTGACCCCAGTGCTGCAGATTGAGGCTGTTAGGATTTTGGTGCCAGGCTAAAAATCTAATTAAATGTTTTCCTTTGGACCTCTGCTATGGAGAAGTTTGTCACTGCCCTAATTTAAAAGGAATCCCACTGGGAAAAGAGACTTTTTTTGCTATTTTTTTTTTTATCCTGACAACGCTTTTTTCTTTGCAAACTTTGTGGTTTCAATGACATTTTGCAACGTTAAAAATAAGCAAGGAAAAAGCTCGATGCGTTTCCACAGAACTTTACCTCTCTCTGGTGTTCCCTGCCAAGCTCCAGCGCTCCAGTGTCGACGTGGGTGTTTATTTAGGAGCTGTACAGCTAGAGCTGTTGCTTTCCCATTTTTGCCTCACTCGAGTGGTTTTTCTGCAAGATGGGAAGGGTTGGAAGCCCAGCCACGAGCCTGGGAAGAGCGGCTCTGTTGGGCAGCTGCTGGCAGGGTCAGGGGCTCAGCAGAACTGTGCTTGAGGTCCCTGGGAGGCAGCAGAGGAGACCTCCTGCGTTTGGGCTGCACCGTGACTGACACGTGGGTGCTCCTGCTTCATTTTAAATGCTTCCGTTATCAAATTTGCTGCAAATTAACTCCGCTCAGCAGCACACACGTTTCCATCTGGCAGGCTGAGCCAGCTCAGCCGTGAGGCTGAGATCAGAGCCACAGTCCGGCTGCTGCCGGTGTCGGCCCCGAGAGCAGAGCCTGAACTTGAGCTTGGCTCCCTGCTCTGCTGTGATGGACGAGGCAGAACAAGGGGAAGCTTCCTCCAGCCTGAAATTTGGTGTTATAACCCCTTTCTCTGAGAGAGATCATGCTCGGGAAGTCACGTTTTGCCCCAGTGAAGGCTCCAGGAGCTGTGAGCAAATAAGAAAAAATGTGCGGCCCTTGTTTTGAGCTGATGGTGCAAGGAGGGAATGGGGTGGGGAGAGAAGTACTGGCAAAAGCAACAGGGTGAAGTTCAGGCGAGCGTTGGATTGCTCTTTATTCTGATAACAGCATTGTGGGGTTTGGTTCCCTCGGGACAGAGCGAGCCTTCCCTAGCCCTGGAGACTGTTCATCCTGCACTTAACTCAAGTTCTGGCTGAGCAGGAGGCAGAATGACCTACAGGCTTGTTTCTCTGCCTATAAACTCCATCAGTAAAATTCCACAGAGCAGCGATTACACCAAGAAGTTTCAAGTTGCAGCGTTTCTTCCTTGTCTTTCAGCCAGGGAGCTGGATATGATGGAGCTGCTAAATGCACTGACCTCAGCAGAGGGCAAAGGGATCAGAGCACTTAGCTCGAGGTGTTCTTCACTCACCATAAGCTCCCTGCCTTCCCCCTGCAGCACCCCTCCCTGCAGAGCTGCGCTGCCTTACGTCCCCTTCCACCTCCCCTGCTCCCCCTGAGTGCCAGTGTGTGCAGGGAAGGGAAAAGAAAGGCCGGTGGTGAGATTCTGGTATCCTACATTTCAATCGTCAACAGCATAGCCACACAGAGCATCCAGCCCTTACGCTCTTCCCCAGTCCTTAGGTGTGCAAGGTGCACTGGGCAGGGAGGAAGGGCTGGTGGACACCCGTCCCTTGTCCCCAGGCAGTGTCCATCTGAGAATCTGCCACACGCTCAGCGCAGCGGCGGGAGGGGAGCGTGCCCACTGGTGCCGGAGTGAGGACTGGGGGGGTTGAATGGTGAAATAGCCTCTGAGTTTGTGCTGATGGAAGGTTGCTGACCTCTTTGCTCACCTCGCTGTGAAAGTTAACTGTCTCGCTGCCACTAACGTGGCTGCTTTTCCTCTTTTGCAGGACCCGATTGCAGCTTTATCGGACGCAAAAGATGGGCTGGGGTGTGCGAACAACGCAAGACATTCCACTGGGAACCTTCGTGTGCGAGTAAGTTATTCAGCTTGCATTAGCTCACGCAAATACTTCACTTCCCAAGGGCCAGGTGGTTTGCTCCTAAAGAGGAGCAGGTTTTCACAGGAGGACAGGTTTTCACAGAAATCAAATTGACATCGAGCCGAGCTTCTTGCCCTCAGTCGGAGGTTTCCAGGCTCCATTTCCTGCTCTGTTTGTCCTTCTCCTCATAGCGTGGAGCTTTTTCCAGCCCTCTCTGCCTTGCTGGCATCTGCGCTCAGCTCTCTTACCCCTCTGAAACACAAGTGATGGGGGGAAAACGCATTTGGGTTGTGCTGCAAACGCGCTCGTGTGTTCACCGCAGATACGGGACAGCTGAGGCCAAGACAATTTGGAACAACTCTTTCCTATCGGATCTCTTTTATGTTTCAATACTGACTTCTCAAGAGGTTTTCCAGTGTCACAGCTCTGGCTTTAGTCTGATTCAGCAAAACAGTAAAGCACTTGGCATTAAGCATGTGTTTCGGCCCTGATTCAATAAAGTACTTAAGAAGAAAAATGTTCAGATTTATGTCAAGTGGAAAAACTGCCGTCGAACGCCGTGGTTTTTCGGCTTTAAAGTGGTATATGTACTTGAAAAAATATTTTGGGAAGTGTTTTCTTCATTGCAACACTCCAGTGAGTTAACACCTTCTGAATAAGGCTGGACTCGTGACCTTCTTGGAAATAGGTGCAGGGATGTTTTCGAAGTGGTTGTTGATGGTTTATAGAATTGGGACAGGGGAGATTGAGGAAGATTATCGCAAAATTTAAAGAAGAAAAAGAACAGAAAAGAAAATGCTGCAGCGAATCAGCCAAATGTTTCTTCCACATTAAGAGCTGCCACATGACAAAATGTTTTTTTCGGAGGTAAAGGTTAAAACTGCGGTTTGTGGAGAGTGTCTCAAGTCTGTCTTCAGGTGGGGTTTTCTGTTCAGTACCAGAGATCCTCGCGTCTTCATCAGCGCCCAGAGAGGAGCCAAAGCCTGAGAGTAAACCGCTCCCACAAAAAAAAGTGGCTGGCTTTACCAAATCCTACTGGGATGCTGCCAGGCAAGAGGAGTGAGCAGTGGGGAACAGGCAGCCCAAGGAAACAGGGCCGCCCTGTGCACGGTGTAGGGAACGGGGTGCAGCACGGGGTGCAGCTACCACAGCCACGCTTAACGCTTCCCCCCAGCCTGGCCGGGAGCCGCTGCCGCTGCTTCGGTGGTAGGCACTATCTTCTTCGATATCTAAATGAGCTGCCTTCTAAAGAGCTGAGCTAATTTCTGTCTTGCCCATGCATGTTCCTCCCTGTCTCCATCGCTCTCACATACACGTTATTTACTCAGCTCACCAGCTCGCAGTCCTTCTCTCCTCCTCAAGCACTGATGTCCTTCCTGTGAGTCTTTATGGGCAACCTATAGACTTGGTTTCTTCATTTTCTCCTCTCTGGCAAAGAAGCCGCGGTGCCGGTGGCGCTGGGGGGGCGTTTGCACACAGCAGCACCCGGGGACAGCTTTTCTGGAAGAGCATTTTGCATTAAACATCTGGATTTGAGCCCTGAGCAATTAGTTGCTTCATATGGTGGTTATTGCTCTGCTTTGGAAGAACGATAACTGCTGGTGTAAGGATGACTTCTAGTCTGTAATTTTTCACGTGTGCCCACAAGGGGGGTAGATCTGGAATAGTTCTCTCACTTCTAGCACTTTTATTTGGCAAAATTCTGCTGGTCCTGACTGTTCCCGTGTGTAAATGCCTTTCTTACACACATTGTGCTTTTCAGCCTGCTCTGTATTTCACATACCACTCAACTTTTCTCTGTAATAGCTCCAAAAATGGTTTCCCTTTCCGTTTCTGCTTGCAGGCTGTCCCTCTGGCAGCCCACAGCAGCTTCTGCAGGGAGCGTTTAGCAGCGCTCAGAGCAGTTTGGCAGCTCGGAGCAAGGCTCAGCCAGCACGGTAGCCAGCCAGCCCTCCCACCATCATCTCCAGAGCTTCCCAGCCCCTTCGGCTGCTCCAGACCCTCCTACTAACAGCCTCCAGTAACTTCAGTACGGTTCTGGAAACAGCAGCTTAGAAAGAGGAGATGCAGCAGCGTCATCCTGCCTGCCCTGCCAGGCTCCCAGGGAGCTCTTCCACTCTCAGATGCTCAGGAGACCCGCGTGCTCGGTTCAGGTTTCTCCCCAACCTCCGAATTTGTCACTGCTTGGAAAGTTGCTGTTGCTCAACCTGTGCTGACGTTGCTGTGGGTTGTTTGGGATTTGCTCTGTTGATGATGCTTGCTCTGTTGCTTGGTCGGTGGATGGTGGAACTGCTTCTTCTGGAAGTGGCACAGCTGGTTAAGGACTTTTTTTGGAGAGGCTGTGAGTTAGAGGGGTGCAGAAACCAGAGGTTTTTGAGGATCTGGTCTCTTCCTTTTGGTGCACGTCCATTATGTGGCCTTCAAATATTTCATTTCCCTACAAAACAGTGATGGTCAAACAAGATGCCATCTGCATCGAGGCAGATATTTCACACATTCAGCCACACCTTCAGCCAGGGAAGCCCTGGCTGTCTTGTCTGCCACAGCCCGTGGAAAACCCTGGAGCCTGTGCAGGGAATTTGTTGTTGCTCTTGGTTTTTTGTGTGGAGTGCACTCTGCTCTTGCGGTGACGAGTGGCAGAGTAAAGCTCTGAGATGAGGTTCCTCGCTGTCAGTGTGCTGGACATCTTGCTGAGAAGAAAGATGCTGGTGTGACTTCAGGAGTTCTTAAAGGAAGGGGCTGATGCTCCATCTCTTTTTTGTGTAGGAACGTGTATCTTTTGCACATCCTTCCTTAACTTTAGAGCGGGGAAATCAGGGAACTGTTTGTATCTGTAAGCAGTCCTGGAAAGGAAAGAAGCTGCAGGAATAGTCTTCTAAGGAACATCAGAGCACCAGTTTATAACTAGATTGTGGGTTTTGGTTTCACTGGGTTGTAAACCTGGAGTGGCAGTCCCCGAGCAGAGTGCCTCTCCATGCAGCCTCGTTCAGCCGTTTCTCAGCTGCCTTCGGCGACTCTGCCACTCTACAGCAATCCCTCTTCCTCCCTGGCCATCATCTTCCTAGTGCTTTAGGTCACCAGCAACTGTGATTTCCAGTAACACTGCAGCCTTAGGGAGCGCTCAGTAACCAACGAGACGTGGCTGGGGGCAGACAGAGCCTCGCACGCGGCGGCAGCAGCCTCCTGCTCTGGCTCAGCAGCTTGGCCAGGTTGCTCAGCTTTGGCAACTGCAGCCAAATGATCCCTTGTCAGGGAGCGTGCGGGTCCTCTCCAGGTTAATGTTTGGTGGCTCTCCTCTCCCCCAGCCCGGGAGTTAAACGCTGCCTTGAGGCGCAGTGGGAAGAGGATACTGTTGGTTAATGCTTCGGAAATGCCTGGAGAGCTGCAGAGGAATGCTGTGATAATAGCTGCTGATCAGGGAAGGCTCTGTTGATGCTGCAAAGGGTATTTATTCGTATTGTGTAATCCTTTGCTTGTAATCAACTAGCGGTGCACTGCAGGCTGGGAAAACTTACAGGCCAGAATCTGCTGTGCTGTTGCCTCTCCCAGGCCTGGCCCAGGCTGCCCAGGGCAGTGGTGGAGTTCCCAGCCCTGGAGGGGTTTCCAAGCTGTGGCAATGTGGTGCTGAGGGACATGGGTTAGCAGGGTGAACATTGGACTTGATGATCTGAAAGGTCTCTTCCTACCAAAATGATTCTGTGATTCTTCCCATCTGAGCCCTCTGGCTCAGAACCTCTCCTCCCGTGTCTCTTCCTTTGATTGCCAGCAGCTCAGGGCAGGAAACGCTGAACTTTGACAGTCCAAAACTGCTTAAGATTGAGACAGGGAGATGAATTTGGGAACACCAGTGCAGCAGGAAATCCTGCATCAAAACCAGTGTGTGCCTGGGGCGTGAAGGGCTCTGTGTGTCTAGTCCTTCTGAGCAAGCCAGGACCAGCAGCACGTGCTTTGCAGTGCTTGGAGGACCTGGTTGTGATCTGCCTTGCACCTGGTTTTACAACGAGGTGGTTGTTACTGGGATCACAGCTCTGATTTATTCTGGCTTGAGAGAAAGAAACCTAAATCCTTCCAGGGATCTTGCCAGGTTAGGTTAGATGTTTAAAACAAAACTTTTTAAACTCTGTAGCCTATGTAATTGGAGAAAATACCCTGGAAAATACAGGAAGGACAGACATAAATGTTTTGCTTTGGGATACAGACAGCACAAGCACTGCAGTGCTGTACGGGAGAGCCAGGGCAAGAGTCTGACCGTGAGCATAAGGAGAATTGGATTAATGTGTTGATCTTGGCCGACAAAGAGATTTGCAAAAGGAAACATAGTCCTCAGGAAAAAGTAAAATTTGTTGGAAGTAAGACTCCATTTTTAATATTAAAAGTGTTGCCCTGAAAAGACAGAGTTTGGAGCCAGGTTTTAGCTGCTGTAAGTTGGCAAAACTCACTGTGCCCGGGTGGCTCTGAGATGACCCGCACTGAGAAGGCTGGGGATTGCCACCTGGGGCTGGGCTGTGTCCCTTTCTTTCTCTCTTCCCAGCAAGAGATGTTTAAACCTGAGCTTGTGATGGCACGAGCATCTTATTTCTGCCTTTCCTGTTTGTCCACAGGTACGTCGGTGAGCTGATCTCCGACTCCGAGGCAGACGTCCGCGAAGAGGACTCCTACCTCTTTGACCTTGACAACAAGGTACTGTGTCTGAGGGTGTCTAGTGGGACAAAGCTGAGGTCTTGCCTCTCCAAAAGAGCAAAGAGAGTCTTTGTCTCCGTCTCGATGTACAGCACAACCTGAAAGGCTGCAAAGAGGAGGGGCCGCATCTTCTCTGTGCTTTGGTCAGGAGAAGGGTTGAGGGAAGGCTCAGGGTTTGTTCAAGGGGTGGAGGAGCCCAGCAGTGCTGGGATACTGTGGTATGTGCCACCCACACCAGTTTTGATGCCAGATGCTCCTCTGTCAAAACGGTTTGGGCATCCTGAGCTCAGTGGTCCGGTGTTTGATACTCAGGTGCATAGATGCAGGTTTGCAGCGGGGACGATTGGCAGCTCTCAGAGTTCTTCATGAAAAAACGAGCTGGAAGACTTAAAAAACCCTTGGTCACCTATAACAGGATCCATCAGATAGATACTCTGGCGGGGACTCAAGGCTTGTTCTGCTGGTAGTGCTCCTGTGCTGCTCTGCAAAGGGCTGTCTCAGAGCAGAAATTTTGCTTTGAAAAGCACCATCGAAAGCTTTTAAGCAAGGCCATCACTTCAGACTTCACTTGGGAAAGAAAGGAGGAGAGGAGAAGGGTGAGCTGAGGACGTAGAGGAGTGGGGTGGCTTCCAAGAAAGCCTGTAAAACATTCTCTGTCTTCTTTCCGTCATCAGCGAGTGACAAAGACGCTTTGCTTTATTTTTTTGCCCCCTTTTTTTTAAAGTGACACGGATTCAACAAGCGAGAAAAAGTAATGAGTCTCGTGGTCAGTCTGGGAACAGCAAGGTCAGGCTGTAATTGAGAACTTGAAAAGCAGCAGGGACTTCAACCTGCTTTGGATATTCATGAGCAAGAGCCCACCTGGGCCTGGCCTTGCCTTTAGCTCAGCCTCTGGCTGCCTGCCTTGAGGAAGAACCTCCGTGTTTGCTCTTATGAAGCCTCCAGTGAAGCAAGGAGGGAGACTAAGTACAGGCATAAGCATCTTCTTTTTTCAGGGTGTCTTCAAAGTGAAGCATCTCTAGAAAACCAGGCACCAAGTCACTGAGTGATGGTTAAAGGAAGCCCCTGGGGTCGGGTGGAGGAGGGCAGGACAGAGCCAGCCCGGGCCTGTGGCCTCCCCAGTGATGGGAAACCGGTGTGGGTATGACCCCTGATCCTGGCAGCAGTCAGCCTCGGGGTCCTGGTGTGTCTCAAAGGGGTGGCCTAAATGGGCTTGTGCTTGGGTCGTCATTTCTATTGTCCCTGTTGTCACTCAGGGCCACGTGCGTGGTGAATCGGTCAGTGTGCCAGGTCCTGCAGTTGCATCCCATTCCACATCTGAAAGAGGACAAACATCAAACAAGCCAAAGCTGCTTTGGGTAGCACTACAGCTGCTGCCATTGCCATGTTTCTAGGAGGAAGATGCAGCACAACAGATGCCCTCCGAGCTTCTGCTGGTTAGAGGGATGGTTTTCTTGTCTCTGGACTAGAGCGCTGGGGAACACCATGCTATTTCTGGGGAAGACAAGGTTGAGTTTTAGCTGCTGTGGTTGCTTTCTGCTTGTGTGTCACGGTTTAGGGTCAGGGCGGCCCCTTAGACCAATAACAGATGCTCTCTGTTAACCCCCCTCCCTCCCCAAAGGGGAAGAG
>JAAGNO010002369.1:0-14313 GCA_033439905.1 Ceryle rudis
ACAGGGTAAAAACCGTGCTGCCTTTTTGGGGGGACGATTAGGGGGTTGCTTTTTTTTCGCGTGGACGCGCCTCTCTTTGGTGCGGGGGGCACACCCAATGGCCCACCCCCCCCCCCCCCCCCCAGTAAGCTCCACAAGTAAAGGTGCATGAGGTTATAAAGTAGCTGTTCACTTATTTCCCTCATTAGTCTCTCTAAAGAAACTACTCAGTTTACAGAACAGCAGGAACCATTAATCCTTTGTAGAAGAGGAGGAAAGGCCACAGCCTCTCCCAGAAACAAGTTTGATTCATGGATCCAAATTAATTGTGCAACAGATCAGAATTCCTACCTTCTAGACAGAAGGCCCTCTCTACTAATTCTGCAATAAACAGGGTCACTGGGAAGGAGGGGGAGTGACAAGAAAGCCAGATTTTCAATTCTCAGTGGTCATCTATCTGAACAAATGAGAATCTCATATTAAAAGTTGACCCAGTTAGTATTTATTACATTGACCAGGGAAAAGCAGTTAATGAAGCAAGTCAGTATTGACAGAGTGTGCTGCAATTTGAAAATTTGTCACTTGGCCACTTGAATGATTTACCCGTGGAAGCCTGGAAGTATTTTCCAATAGTGACTTTACCTGGGATGATTACTGTGCCCAACAAGCTCTTCTTGCTAAGGGTGTCTGTACTGGACTGCACAGTGATGGCACCTTCAGGGCTTGTTAGCATCTACCCAGGAGGGTTTGTTTTGTGCAGCACTGTTTAAGGCAGCGATCACAGGCTGGCCTCATCCAGCATTGAGATTCACATCAGTGCTGGGAGCACTCCCTGACGCGAGTGTCACCACCCCTCTGTTCAGCTGAGCGGAGGTGATCCGAACACTCACTGTGTAGTATCAGTAGCCCCAGAGACTCAGCACAAAGGCAGCTGCTGGGGCCCGGAGGTCCTAGCACATCACCCTGAAGAGAAGTGACCATGCCTCTGTCATGGGCTCTCATCCGGCTGCAACTTCCCAGCAACTGGCATTTAATTAAATCCTAAACCCCAGAACTGATCCTGGTTCATTTGGGCAGCGGAGTGACCAGGAACCAGCACAGTGCAGGGCCTGGCCTCGTTGGGGGCTGGCTATCATCCCCCGGAATGCCAGTCCCACTCAATCAGACAGGCTTTCTGAGAAGGCTGACTTGGACTTCTGCGTCTGCTCCAGCCGGTTCAGGATGAACTGGCTGGTGTCGATGAAGCGCTCCACGCAGTTCACGAAGCACGTCTCAGCCCGGCTGTCCAGCTTCGGACCTGGCTTGTCCATACACTTCTCCTGCACACAGCAGGGGATTCGTTGGTCCCGGGGACACTGCAGCTGGACACCCCTCCCCCACCCCGCACACTGGGGACATGCCTCATGGGCTTCCCCTGCCCTTGGACACACCAGTGTCAAGCCCTCTGGGGAACCTCATCCTCTTAGGCACATCTAGCCCACCACACCCGGGGCTCTTGCCGGCCAGCTTGTCCTCCCGGGTCTCCCCTTCCCCAAGAGTCCGCCCCCCGGGTTCACTGGAGCTAAGACCGCTCCTACAGCGGCTCCATTTTGTCCTCATCTCGCTCCTCGCCCTAGGGGCAAGGGTCAGCGCGGCGTCCCAGACCACCTGACCTACCACCGCAACCCGCTTCCCTTTTCCCTCCCGCCACCCTGGTCACCGGAGCCGGCGGCGCCGCCCTCCCTCACCCAGCAGAGCTCGGTCATCTGGTGCACCAGCTGCTGGAAGCGCTGCTTCTGCGTCTCCACCTCGATAAAGCGCTGGAGCTGAGGATCAGCGCCGCCCAGCCCGGCGGCGGACGGCGCGTCCATCTCGCTATCGGTACCACAGGTACCACCCGCTGCTGCCGTACCACGACCTTCACGTGCCGCGCTGCGCCCCTCCTCACATGCGTCCCGCCGCGCACGCGCTGTGCCCGCCCCTTCCGCGCGTACTGCGCATGCCCGTTCGACAGTCGCGCGCCCCCTGCCGGCGGGGTGGAGCGAGTACAGCCAGAAAAATGTCGGCTTTGGGAACCGTTTATTGGGCACAGGCCCGGCCACCGCCGCCTGCGGAGCGCGCCGGGGCTGGCCAGGACCCGGCCGTCAAGGGCGCCGCCTCTGTCCTCGGCTGGGAGGGGCCGTGCTGGTGTCAGGAGCCGCGATGTTGATCGTGAGGGCCCCGCGAGTCCCTGCTTGCCCGGAACATGACCAGCGTTGTGTCTGTGACAGCGGTGCTGAGGTACCGGTCGGTGCCAGGTCCGTCCCGGCAGGCGGTGGGGCAGCACTTGCCCAGTAGTACCAGCCACCAGCGCCAGGCAGGGGTCAGTGGGACACGCTGGCCTAGCCCAGAGTTAGGGCTCCACATCTATGATGTCCAGGATGCTGCCCAGCAGCGCAGTGAAGGTGGGGCGCTCCTCGGCCTTCTGCCATAGGACAGAGTGGAGCCCTGCTCCAGCCTGCCAGCTGCTCCACCGCTCCCCCGGGGAGCTGCAGAGCCATGCTAGTCCCCTAGGGCAGTTAGGCATGATAACCAAGGGTGAGAGCAACTTACCTCATGCCAGCAGCTGTACATGATGGCATAGACCCGCTCCGAGGCCTGCTGTGGCCGGTAGAGGCGCAGGCCTTGGATGACGTGCTCTGTTGTCTCACTGTTATTAAACCTCTCATAAGGCATCTTTCCCAGAGAGTAAACTTCCCACATCAGAACACCTGTTACAGGAAACGTCAGGAATAGCTCATGGCACATGAGCACCTGTGCCTGAAGCTGGTTTACAGAGGAGCTGAGTTGGGGCACTCTCTTGTCCCGACCTGAGTCATTCATGTTGTGTCCTTACCAAAAGCCCAGACATCAGACTTGCTGCTGAACTTGCTGTACAGAAGCACTTCAGGGGGAGACCACCGCACTGGAAACTTTGACCCCATGGAGCTTGTATACTCATCATCTAGAACGTACCTGCAGCAGATAAATCAGGGTGCCTGTCTTGGATTTCACATTTCACTCCATGCAACTGACCAAGCCCAAAAGGAATTGACTGCTTTCAGAGTGATCAGAGGTTATAGTTTGCATGGGTTTCAAAAGGCAGAAACGTCCCTTTGGAAACAAGTATGTTAGTCAAGACAGGAAGGGATAGGGTGAAAAGGGGACATGGAGCAAAAGCTGCAGCCAGGAGACTAGAGGTGGGGCAAAGAAGCAGCAAACGGGGAAAAAGGATGGGGGAAGAAAGGATGGAAAGAGGAGAGGAAGAAGGTTGAGCCAGAAGCAGGAAGACAGAAGACAGAGGAAAAGCAGAGCAGGAGGATGGTGGGGAGAAGGATTAAAGTGTTGAAGACAATGAAGGAGACGATGGGGGATTAAGACAGAAAAGTGACACAGACCTGGAAAGGCCAAAATCTGATACTTTCACAATTCCTTTGTCATTCACCAAACAATTGCGAGCAGCCTGTGGACAGAGAGAGATGGAGACATTTACTACTATCTGCTCCTTCCTCTCCCATTCCCCAGTGCCATCTGGAACTTCATCTCACACCCACCCACTTAACACTTTGCCTCATATTGTCCTACAGGTTCACCTGGATTGGGACAAGCCACAAAGTCCTCAGCAAAGATAGCAAGAGAGGCCTCCAGGCATCCTGTTTATCTAAGGAAGGGCCACTTTCCTGGCAGATTTTGGAAGCTTGCAAAGCCAGCCCAAGGCCTGACAAACTGCAGGCTCAGCTTTTCATGGAGGTTGAGAGGTACCATTTCACGTCTGAGTCAGTGATGCTGCCTGTGGTGCCTAATGCAAACCCTGCCCTAGACACAAATGCATTTCCCATCCCCTGAAAAACTAATTAGTCCTGCCCTTTCTGCAACCTCTGTTAATTCATTGCAAAACAGTGACTTCAGAGCATCCTGCCCATGCTCAGGTGGGCAGGGAACCTTAGAGTTCTTCAGAGAAGGCTGCAGAGCTGCTTCTCCTCATGTTGATGAACTAGCTGGACCCTGTCTAAGACATTCTGTGGCTGTTGCTCAGATGGAGATACGTCCTTCAGCCACAGCCCTACCAGGTCTCGGTGCAGGAACTGCTTCGATTCCAGGTACTCCATAGCTTCACAGACATCCTTGCACATCTCCAGCAGCTCAGCAGCCTGGAACCGCCGACGAGTTTCCCTCAGGAAGTTCAGGAGGCAACCGTTGGCCATGTACTCAGTAATGATGAAGATGGGACGCTGCTTGGTGCAGACTCCATAAAGCTGCACCAGCTTCTCATGAGACAGGTTCCTGTGTTGGGGACAAGGGCAATTTTGAGCACCTAGAAGGCCAAGCAGCAAAAGAGGCATCTATGAATAGAGTCTGGGAAGGAAAGGTGCTCCTGACACAGCCAAGAGTGGAAAAGCTCGCTAGGGAATCAGCACAAAGGCAGGTGTATTTTGCAAAGTAAGGCTGCCCAAGACTGTCCCTCCACACCACCCAGGAGGGCAGCTATTCCAGCAAGGCATATCCAGCACTGACCTGCAGGCTGCTCACCACTTACATCATGACTTTGGCTTCATCAATAAACTCATCCTCTGACATGGAGCCCTCCCTGATCATCTTGATAGCAACGTTGTACTGGCCTCTCCATTTCCCGTATTTCACCACGCCAAACTGCCCAATCCCCAGTTCCTTCAGGAAGGTCAGATCCTTTGGGTCAATCTCCCACGACCCTAGGACAGAATGCAAGTGTAATATGGGTGCAGGTGAACTCCCTGACAGGTGCTCCCAGTAATCTGATCTAGCAAGCCCAAGAAGAGCTCATGAGCATGTGCTGCCTGAAAAACCATCCCAAAGAATCCACAAAATCTGACAGTGGTTTCTCCAGGGGATGGGGAGCAAATTAGCTTGTCTCACTTGGTCAGTACTGTCACTAGAGGGCTGGTGAGTGTTGGGAAGTGATTCCTGGGAAAACTGTGAACCCTGCTGCCATAGGACAGCTAGAATCTCAGCCCTGGAAAGTTACTACTAGTAGAGACGGGCCCTGCAACCAGGGAACTGTCAGGTAGCTGAGACCAGCTTACCATAGCCGAGGCCAGCTGTGGAAGGAGCACTTTTCTGGTGTTGAGACACAGGGTATTTCAGTCTGGATATGAGTCCTGAAACATAAAATGGTAGATTGCAACACCATGCTTACCTGCCACATTCCAGCAGGGCACACAAGCCTCCTGCCTTCAGTACAGGAAGGTGAGGATACTGTCATGTCAGTATAAACACTGCTGTCTCCAAAACACTGACCAGCAGAGTTGTGCTGATGGTATGTGATGAGCTCTGGGATGGTGTTGAAGAGGTGCTTTTCTGCCAGGTAATACTGATTCTGGGGAGTGCAGCATACAACATAATGGCGGATCGTGCCTTGGGAATCTCTGGAGAGACATTACATGGGGTCAGCAGCATGGGGAGGACTGGCAGAGGGTAAGGGGTGCATGGAGGGTCCTTCTGAGGAAGGAACTAGCTGTTAGATCCACTTACACAGATGACTTAGCATAGACAGAGACAGTGTATTTTCCTGTCTTGCTGGTGGAGTTTCGGACAATGAAGCCCCCTTCCTTACCCTAAAACAGAAAGGGGAGTGGGAACCAGGTGGTTGTGGGGAGGCATGACTGTAACAGGCAAGACATAGTGAGTGAAGATCATAGCATGGCTAGAGAGGGTTCGATAAGTCAGAGGAGTCTTGCTTCTAGTGCCTAGCTCTGTTGAGGTGATGCTCCCCTCCCAGCACAAGCCAGGGTTGGTCTCATGCTGGACACAATGTGACAGCAGCCCATAGAGGGCTGGTTTGTAGAAAGGACCCATCCTCAGGAGTCAGCACTTACCTCCTGTTTCAGCAGTTGCTCCGCTTGGCTCCGAGTTATATTCTTTGAGTACCACCTGGAATAGGGACACAGCTGTCAGGGAGATCACTGCAGCCACTGGTGTCCCCATCCTGGTCTGACCCTGTCCCAGCCAGGATAGGTGGTGCAAGGAGTGGGGCAGGGATGACTGTCATGGGGCTAGAGGCTCTCAAAAGGTGTGCAAGAGGGAGAAGAGAGGCTGGGCTCAAAGGCTGTGGAGGTTAACAGAACTGAATGTAAAAACCCTCTAAGTGTAGCTTGCCACATCCCTGCACCTTCTCTTACTCAAAAATCTCCAGAGAATTGCTGGTTTCAGTGACATAGTTGCTGGGGATGTATCCTTCCCTCCTGGAAGAGAAAAGAGGCTGGTCACATACTGATAGAGGAGGCTAAGGGAAAAGCAGGTTCCTGTCCTCAAAGGCCGAGTAGAAACGGGCTCAAAAACCTTAGCACAGACCCATTTGGGTTCATGCTTGGGGAGGGCTGATACCACAGTCTGCTTCAGTCTCCCTCACCCTTCACATGTGCCATCCCACAAGGGAGCCTGCAGGCAAACTGGCAGCTTGTTCTAACCCCCACAATGCTGAAGAGGTGTGTTTTTCTACCAGTGCCTTGGCACCACAAGAGGTCACTATTGTGAAGCGAGTGCTGTAGGCAGTGGGAGCTCTTACCCATTCTTGTCACGGGCTTTCCACCAGGGCAAGTGGCTTTCCTCCAGGATGAAGTACTCCTCGCCCTTCTGCAGTTGCAGGTCATGCGTGTTCATCGGCAGGTAGTTGTAGAGGGCCACGACCTTCTTCATTTCACCTGCTGTGTTGGGGGCTGGCTCAGGAGGCAGGGGCTTCATCACCATCTTCCACAGAGCAAGGAAGCGCATGGGACACAGTGAGGATGGCAGATGCATCGCTTCCCAGGTGAGACCCTCCCCAGGCCTGGCAGGGCAGTGGGCTCAGGCCAGGTCAGCACATTGTTTGTCTTGGCTCCCACATGTATTTCCATCGGGAGATCAATCCCCTCCCAGTGCTTTGTTTTGCGACATGTCCTCACATTGGAGACTCATCATCATAAAATGTGTTTTCTCTCTACCTTTTGGCTTAATCGTGACTCCCCCACCCATACCAGGGCTTCTTTATCCTCCCAACTCTCCCTGGGGAACCTCAGAGGTGAGATCATTTGACTGTCCTCCAGACCTTTGGGCTCCATCCCTCCTTCTCTCTTAGGGCACTGTCTTGGCAAACTTCTCCAAAACAGAGCCCTGTACAACTCTGAGCAATGCCCTCTCAGTCATTGAACATGTTGGTTTTTCCCAGATAGACTTTTCCTTAACCACCTCGGAGCAAACCCACATGCTGATGCTGGCCTCTACCTGGTCATCCTCTGGAGTGGGGGGAAGAGGCTTCTTTGTCTTACGATGTGACCGCCCAACTTTTAAACCTTTGAAACAGAAAATGGAGTAAGGTGAGAAGAGGTCCCTGGCATCATACTGCAATGGTCCCCAGGGGCTGGGGCAAGGGGAGGGTGCCCACTGTCTTACTGCCATTCCTGCTCTCCAGGATTTGGCAGCCCATGGCATTCTTGGCTGTCTGGGAGCAGCACAGGTACTGGCCGTCAATCCAGAAGCAGGGGTGATACTTCTGTACCAGGTCATTATTGTACCGGATCACTGTGGCAGAAGAGGGGAGATGTGAATAACCTGGGGCTGTCCCCCCAGCCCACTGCAGAGATATCTGCTCCCTGAAGGCAGATGATCAGCCCCATTTAATAATTTCACCCTCTGCTCTGTTACTGATACACAGTCACTTATGGCTAGGCTGCTCGGGTTTCTATCAACTCATCGCTTGTGTTCTGGAGCTGCAGCTATGCAAACCCTGTACCATGAAGCCCCTAGCTCAGAGAGACAGGCCTGTCCTCTCAGATTCGATCAAAAGCTCTTCAGCAACTCTGCAAAGGGACACAAGCATGCTTGAAGGAACAGGTTCTGCTGTGACTGGCATTCTTGACAGCTGAAACCATCATCCCCCAGGCTGCTGATGTCCATGGTTCACAGATCTTTTGAAACATTTTTTTCAGAAGTAGGGGTGGAGGCCAGTGCTCTGCCTGGCTTGTCCATGGAGAGAGTAGGGCACTGCCATCATCCCCTGTCTGCTCAGAGACTTCCCTTGCTGGGAGACTGCTCCCTTGCCAGGCAGGCACCAGCTGGTTTCCTCATACTTCTCTGCAAGCTAGAGGGACAACTGGAGCTCTCTAAACAACACTGAAGCATGGTGCTGTCCCACAGCAGTTCCATGGGGTGCAGAGATCCCCTTCTCTGGTGGAGCAAGATGAGGGCATCTCAGCAGCAGAAGGCTCCCCTTTACCTCGTGGATTTTACACTGGCTTCAGCTGTCACAGCAACTCCCCTCTCATATCAGGGAAGCGGGAAGAGGACTTGCTGCCTGCCAAGGCAGAGCAACAGGGTTCTCGTGAAATAACGGACTTCTCCATTATCAGCTGCTCTGCTTCCGCCTCGCTTGGGCAAACTTCCCTGTGTCAATTTGAGCAGCTAATCTCACCCCACCAGCACAAAGCCACAGAAAGATACACATGCACCAAGAGACACATACAGACAGCTACAGCAGATTTCAGCTGACTGCAAGCACCTAGGCCCCTCTGCACAGTGCTGCTGCAACATGCTCTCAGCTCGAGGAGGGTAGCACCCACACAGCTGAGTGTTAGCTCAACAGCACTTAGTGAGGCTTGAAGTGGACTGGTAGAGGTTTCCAGCAGGCTTTTTTTCTATGTTTCCTAAAGCACTGAGGACCTTACCTTACCTCACCTCACATAGCAGTGCAGCTGCATGGCCACACCTGCTATTTACCCTCTTAGCCTCAACAACTCCTGAGCCTGCTTGAGCCAATTTGGAGCAGGCTTGCGTGGGGTCAAAAAGCCTCAGCTGAGGTGGCTGCAGTGCTGCAGAAGCTATAGGGTGACAGAGGTGAGTGTCCACCAACCCTGGTCAGGAGTGGCTAGTGTCAGTTCAGGGATGTTAGGGATGTGGGGACATGGCCTTACAACTGTGTTCATCATAGAGTTTTCTGATCACCACTTGCTCTTCTGTAGACATGGGATAACAGAACCACAAGATGGCAAGCCCCTGGAAACCCGATGCTCTGGCTTGTGCCTCGTGCACAGCTGATTGCATGTTTGCTTTCTGAAGGAGCCACAGAGCCCACAGACTCACCACTTTTCAGCTGATGGATCCAGCGTTTACGCAACTCCTCTGTCGGGGAGAAGACGTAGAGGGGCCCTTCATCATATACCACCTGCAGGACCACACACCTCAGTGCCCTGTCTGGGGGGTCTCTCAGGGATGATGGGGGGAGCTGAGGCTTGCAGCCACTCTGAGCAGCCACTGCAGAGCACAAGCCATACTGGTGTGCGCTCATGGGACCGTGACAGAGAGGTTATAAATAAGCCCCCTCCCCCAAGACTTTCCACTTCCTTCTCTGACTTTCAGTGTGTTGGGGGCCGTGCTTGATGCCAGCAAGGGGCAGGCAGTTGGGCTGGGGGCTGAGCAGGCAGCTGGCACACAGTGTCCCTCCAGCATTGGCCAGAGGACTGAAAGGGGCAGGACAGAGCTCAGAAGCAGGTTTCCATCTAAGCAGCCCCCCTTAAACAGAACTGCCCAACTCCTTGGGGCTCACAGAGGCTCACCTGCCTGCCTTACACAGCGTGTAGGGCATCCCCAAACAGTTAAGTGACACCTGTCACTGGGGCAGCGATGCCGTGTTTAGCCCCAGGTCCCTCTGGGGTCCTCCTCCCAGCACTCTGCAGCTGGGCAGGGCAAAGGGGGTACAGTGAGGACTCACCTGGAAGGGGTAGGGGAACCGTTCGATGATTGAGATCTGCTCCATGTTGTTGTAATCCTCTCCTTTCCTCTGGAAGAGAGAGGCAGAGACAGATGCTGGCATTCTTCTGCTCGGCTGCTGCCACCTCCCCTGGGACTTGCAGCCTTTGGCATCCCACAGCTCTCCCTGCCCTGCATCAAGCTGGACACCTGGTATGTCACAGGTTGTAGGTGCAGAGCCCCCTGTGCCAAGCAGGACTGTCTTCCATTCACACCACTGTAGGGCAGGACAACCCTCCCTGCTTCCCCAGCAAGGGAACAGGAGGACACAAGTGGGGACCCTAAGACCTTCCTCACCAGAACCTGCCGCTCAGGGGGAGGGTTGTTTTCAGGCACCACCGTCTCCACACAGGTGATCTTCTCAATGTCCACTGAGCCCTTCTTACTGCCCCGGCGCTGCAAGAGAGGGGATTGGTTCAAATGATCACCAAGAGGGAGACCCAGGGAGATTCAAGCCAACCACCACCCCTGTCCAACCACCCCTTGGGCTGGGTGCTGGCGAGGGACAACCGGTGATCCGTGGGCACTGCCATGGCACAGCCCCTGGGGTTGCTGACTCACCCCCCGCTCAAAGTCATATTCATAGTAGGACAGCTTGCTCTCCGTCAATAGAAACAGGCGCTTCTTGAAGTTGAGAGGAGACGTTTTCTTCTTCTGCTGTGAGCGCTTCAAGAAGATGCTCTCCAGGATAATGCTGGCCATGTTGTCCCGCCGGCCTCCTCCACGCTGCACTTGCTGGGTTGCTGTGGGCAGGACAACACCGACACAAAGCTTGCTCAGCCAGAAACCCGACCACTGCTAGACCTCACTCAAATGCACTCTACCTTCTGCCTGAGGAGCAGCCGAGAGGGCTGGGACCCCAAGAGGGGGAATCAGTTGCAGAGGTGTGTGGGCAGGTCAGTGCAGGGTATTTGCAATATGATCTCTACCTTGCCTGTGCCCTCTCCAATGCTAGACTGTGGACCAAGTCACCGCCCAGCCGGCTTCGGCTCCCACCAGATGCTGGAGGCACCCCTGGGGTGTGCAGATGGACAGATGGACACAGATGGCTGGAGAGAGAGGGAGACAGAGAGGCTGTGAGAAGTGTAGCCCTGGGGAGGAGCACAGAGCCTGAGCAGCAACACCCAGGAGGCTCCCTCCTCCCCTCCAACATCTTGCATGTGTCTGTGTGGGCTGTTTCTTCCTGCCACACCACAGGCACTTTGTGCTTGGGGATGTGTTGACTTGGCAGTGTGCAAGGGATGGCTATGGGAGGCCAGTCCTTAAAAAGTTGTGGGTAGGTCCTGGCCCTGAATAGCTGCCGTGCCACCAAAAACCTAGTAGCCCTAAAGTCATCCTTCTTTGCAGTCATGAAGCCTGAAGAAGTGCAGGGATGATGTTCAACCCCCTTTCTGCCCCTGTGAGCAGCGCTTGCCAGAGGCTGGGCTGTAAGGGCTGCCTCCAGCCAGCAACCAGAAGGATTAAATCTTCTCCCAGGCCTCCTCAGCAAAGCTCTCCTCCTGAGCCTCTCTAGGGATTGTTCAGTCAGGAAAGGGATGAGATGAGAACCCTTGTCACATTGCTGCCCTGCCTATAGGGGGCTGGAAATCCACCTTGGCACATCTCTTGGAGCAGTCCACCCATCTCGCCTCTGTGCTTCACCCAGGCACTGCAACAACCAGACCAGCACCCCAGAGGGCTGTGTGGCTGGAGCTGTGAACTTTTTTGAGGGCTGTAACCAACACCTGACTCCAGCCTGGACCTAACACGGAGCTTATGTGCTACATGGAGCCACTGCTAAACTGTGATCCCCTGGAGACCTCCTCCACATCTCCTGCCCCAACCACCTACATGCCCCGCTCCCCCCTTCGCCTCCACCTTGTTCCCTTTTTTCTCCTACAAACACAGGCAGGGCAACCTGGGGGAAGCTGTTTCCCTCCCCGGCTTCCCACAGCCTGTCTCCTTTGGGGAAGATTCAAGAGATGGATCAGAGTCAGGGGTTGAAGCCCCTGCTACCCAGATAGGCAGCCCATCCAGTCCTCCCACGCAGGAGACAGGCATTGGTTCACTTGCAACAGGGTGGAGACTGAAGATGCCAGCAGCTGGTCCCATCTGCTGTGCCTCTCTCCAGGGCATGCCCCAGCCTGGAAGCAGGAGCAAGGGTGTCCTCCCATCTGCTGGTGATGCCCAGACCCTGCTGCTGCAGTCCTGACACTGCCCCAATGTGGTGGCTATAGACAGAAAGACTGGGGACAAGCAGAGCTACCCCCTGCCAGGGTCCTCCCTTTCTGCCACTTGTAGTTATCATAGTTCAGGACTTTTCAGCTTCTTTGGGTGGTTAAAAAAAAAAAAAAAAAGAAAAAGAGCTAACAGAGTCAGAAGAAACAGCAGCCTCCATTGGCTGATCCAGGCAGGAACTAGTGTCTGTAATGGGGACAGGGCATTTGGCTGGGGTGGGCACTGACCCCGGACTGCTGGTAGAGTGGGGGCAAGCCCATAGTGACCCTGGCATCCCCCTGTAGTCTCATGCCTTAGTTTCCCAAGCTATAAAATGTGGCTGCTGGTCGGATCCCAAGAGCATTGGCCTCCACAGCACAGACACAGGGGCTGAGCAGCCCTGGGCTCAAGTCCATCCTGACTGAAGTGCTGGGTCCCCAGAAGCTTTACCTTGAATTGCAGCAGCTGGGTCATGGCCAGCAATGATGGGCAGATGGAACACATCCTTGCTCTGTCCTGTGGGACAGTGCCGCCAGAGAGGAAAGGATGATGAGAATCTCACAGGGCTGTTCTGGCCCAGCATGGCACAGCTGCCCTGTCTTCAGCATAGCCTGATGAGAATCTCACAGGGCTGTTCTGACCCAGCATGGCACAGCTGCCCTGTCTTCAGCATAGCCTCCTTCTCCTTGGCACTGCCACCGGCAACTCTCTGTCACTGCCTGTCCCTTTGGATGGTGGGTGCCCCATAGAACTCAACCCTTCAGCCAGCCATTACTACTGTCCTGTGACAGCAAAAGTGGCAAATGGGTGGGTAAAAGCATGTTCCACGTGTCCCCCGCCTCCTATCATGACTTCCTGACACTGTTATGCCTCAGCCAAGTTGTGTTCTGACACCACCACTGGGCCTGGCATTTGCCACTGGTTCCATGCCACCAGATGCTGTGCCCCACCACAGCTGCCCTTGCAGGCAGCCTCCCTTGCCCCTGCCTGTGTCCTGCTAAGGAGCCAAGCGTGCCGGCCACCGTTGCTTGATGGGGCCTGGCAGGGGACTAGCAAGTGGGAAAGATGACAAGAGTGTCTGAGAACAACAACCTCCGCAGTCCCCATGTTTCAGGTGCAGCCTGGAGAGTGACAAAAATGAAAGGTGGGAGGAACAGAGAAGGGAATCTCCTGCATGGGGAAGACTTGGGAACAAATCCAGCGCTGCACTTCAGCAGCGTCCACTGAAAAAATCATGAGCAAGGTGTAGCCAAAGGCACTGTCAGCACCCTGACCCCCTGCTCTGGAGCACCCCTGGGGATCCTGGCACCCCCACACCACCCTGATCCTGTGTTCTGCTGCAGTCCCAGGGCTCCTGATACCAACACACAACCCCATGCTCCTGCTCCTGTGCAGCCCTGGGGTTCCAGGCACACACGCATCACCCTGACCCCCTGCTCCAGTGCACTCCTGCAGCTCCTGACACCCACACACCACCCCATCACCCTGCTCTGCTGGAACCCCATGGGGCCTTGGCACTGTGGTCCCATAGCAGCTGTCCCACTCAAGTCAGATACTGCTTGCTCAGAACTGGCCAGGCTGAGGGAAAGGCAGAGCCTTCTTAGCTTGGCTCACCTGCAGCTTGGCAGCATGTGGTCTGCGCCCAGGATGGCTCTCCCACCCCTGGCAGGTGCCATGGCCCTTTGCACCGCTGAGGTGAGCAGAAGTGTGAGGCCACAAGCAAGCACTGCATGGAGGCTCCCTCCTAGCAACATTAACGGGGTCGCTCCAACACCCACGGCACCACCACCCCTCGTGCTCCCCGCTGTGCCACTCCCTGTGCCACGTGGTGCGGGGACACGGCTCCCCCAGACCCTCCGCGCCCCGACGGACTCACCGAGCCCTCCTGCCACAACTCCAGCCAGCCGGGGTCCCGCTTCCCGGCGACTGCCCCGAGCGGCCCAGTCTGCCGGGCCTGGGTGGCAGTGGCGCCGGGGAGGCAGGGAGGCACAGCAGGGTCTGCGGCACAGGGAGGAAGGGCGGGGCCGGCCCACCCCACCCTTGCGGTCCCCCTTGGTTTTGGGCTTCTGACAGAAAAGCAGCAGCTGGGTTTCCTCCTGGAGGCCGCCAGGCCACCTCCCTGGGGCTCCAGCTGCAGTCAGGGCCTGCCCCCCACGGAGCATCCGGCGACCCCAACCGCGACAGTGGGGGTGCGGGGCCAGGACATGGGTACTGGAGTACAGGGACGGGGCTGCGGGGCGGGCAGAGAGCACCGCCACGTACCTACTGCCTGCCTGCCCCTGCTCCCCATGTCCTCACACCCTGCGCGTTCCCCAGATCCCCCACTCTAGTCAGCCCCTAGCACCCCCACAACCACGCACCCCCCACGTCGCTCTGGGCCTCCGC
>JAAGNO010002370.1:19954-37198 GCA_033439905.1 Ceryle rudis
ATGCCTTCTGTTGTTTTTTTTAATTTAGAATTACATTTTTTCAAGTCTTTAATCATTAATTTAAGACAACACACCCTTTTTAAATGGCAATAACTTGAAGTAAATAAATTTTATTAACTTTATAAATTTTTTTTTTATAGAGTAAAAATAAATGATATAGACAGAACAGTCTAATAATCACTGTCTTCTAACATTATTAAGAAAAGTCTCTTAAACTACCATTCTCAGTTTTACTGGCATTCATGGTCTCTCTTAGCTTGTTAAATACACATTTTGTCATTATGTTCAATCTAAAGTTCATACTTCCTTACAAACAAAATTGAGCATTGGGCTAACTCTTACTTATTTAACTGAACCAAAAAGAAAGAGTTCAAATAATATATATTTTAATACAAACCCCATTGCCCTTACTTGTTCTGGTTTTTTATCAAAAGCCTTTGCCTGATGATTTTTCACTTTGTATAGTTAAGTGGGTATTATTACAGATATAAAGTCATGTGTTGAATCCTCCCCTTTCCTCTGCCCAGATAGGAGATGATGCTAACTCAGAGAAAATAGGATGTATACTGGCTATTTAGAATACTAAACTTCTTCCTGCTTGTACTGGGGGTCAGAGGTGGTAGCTATGTGAAACTGTATCTGCACAGGGTGTGTATGTGGTAGGTGAATGTTTCTTGAAGTATCTCCTCGATGTGAACACTTGAAACTTGTTTTAATTTTTCCTGCCTCTGCCCTCAGTCATCCTTTTAAGGTCAAAGATGAGCTTGTTTGATATAACTTTTTTTTCTTGTTTACTTAGTTTCCCTGGGACAGTATCAGATGGCAGCTACTTTAGCAGAGAGATACTGTGACTTTGATATCCTGGTGCAAATGTGTGAGCAGACAGACAACCAGGCCAGATTGCAACGTTACATGAGTCAGTTTGCAGATCAGGTAACTCTTTTTCCTATTTCCATTAGATAGTGTTTTATAATAAGCTTGCACCTGAAATGTTTCAGAAGTTATAAATTTTTTTTTAATTTATTTTTTCCTGTGTTTTTTGTTTGTTTTAATAAATATCTATTTATATGCACATATGGGGATGATGTGGCAAAGTCAACATTCACTGTGCAGAACTCAGCGGAGTATTCTACCCTGAGACTGCAAAGCCAGTCAGCAGAAATATGGGTACTAGCTCTATGGGCAGTAGCTTTTCATGGGACCTCTTTTGTGCCTCACATTGTCTCACTCTTAACATCTTTGGGCATTTTGTGACTTGTTCACTGAGGTGCTGTAGTCAGTGGAGTGCTGTTTTATTTAACTAGTGTAATATGAATTTAAGGATAATTTCCAAAAGAGAAGGTGAGATTGTTAAATGTATAAATAGAAAAGCAGTGAAGAAGAGTATGAAGGTAGGGATGTTGCCGTGGTCTTTTTTATTGTCTTGCTAGGTATTTCATGGACAATTTTTCCAATTTCTGTTAAAAACTGGTGTAAAAACTTCTAAGTGTGATGAAAATTGGAAAGCATAAGGAAAAGTCAGTAGAGGCTACTTGAAATGAGGAGAACTGGGACAAAAGTTTTCTTCTTTGAGATTTGATGAAATCAATTGTTTCTCTTTCCACAACAGCTATGGAAAGAGAAATCGTGCAGCCTGCAGAAATAGACTACAGAAAGGTTGCTTTTTATAAGGAAACCCAAAAACTATCACTAGCAGACAGAAATTACAGTAAATGTTTTTAATAGTGAGGCTTTAATACTCACTGTTGAGAAACAGTATAAAGGAAATGGTAAGCACAGTTCTGAGGGGGGCAAAGGAGTAGGTAAAAAAATAAGGCACGAATTGTGATTGATGTGATTGATACCTGTTTCCATTCTTGTGGGTTAATATGAAGAATTTACATTTAGCATTTCCTTCACTTCCAGTGAAGGATGCTGTGCCTATCAGCATCTGTTGCAGAGTAGCTCATGAGCTCTTTAAACGCTGTTTCTGTCAGGGCTCTTAGGGTGATTTGTTTTGTTGGGGTTTTTTTTAATAAACACTGGGGGGTTTTATGTCTGGTCTTGTTTTGTTAGGCAGGTTCTTGACATGTTCTTACCAATTGTAATTTATGAAGCATTTTGCCTTAGAAAACAAATAAGATATTTAAATGTATCTTTTAAAATCTGTTCATATTCCTGTTATCTTCAGAATTTTTCAGATTTCCTGTTTCGCTGGTACCTAGAAAAAGGAAAGCGAGGGAAGCTGTTCTCTCTGCCTACTGCTCAGCATGGCCAGCTGGCCAGCTTCTTGCAAGCTCATGAGCATCTGAGCTGGTTACATGACATCAATAGTCAGGATTTGCAAAAGGTAGGGTTTCTTAAATACAACCAAAACAAAATATCACATCTTAAACAGGTCAGGTACATATTCAAGGAGGCAAATTATCTAGCTATGAGTCTTCATCAAGAGACAGCTTATCTGGGTGAGTTGGGGGAGAGATGCCATAGTTTATGGAGTACCAAAAGCCCCCCTCGAGGCATCATATGGTATATCATATAAGCCACTGCACCATGTAATGGAAATTAGGGATGCTTTTCATTCCATGTTAGTGACTAATATTTTTTTCTCAAGGAAGTTTCATTTGGCTACATGATTACTACTTTGATGAAATTGGGGGTTTATAGTGAATATCGATAGTGTTATCAGATTATCCAACATGGGAAAAACTGTAATTTGTATTTCAAGACTAACTATTTAAAACAAAAGAATTTGGAGTTACCACAGAAGTAAAAAAGGTATAGATTAATCACTTACATAGTTTAAAAGTTTGGGGGTTTTATTAGCAAATGTGGATAGATTAACATGACACTGTTTCTAAACTTGAGCCTTTGTTGCCTTGTAGGCTGCCCAGTTATGCTTTCCCCACTTCCTGCTGCTCAGTCTGTTCTTCCTTCTCCTAGACTTAGGAATGTATTTCACTGTAGCAAATAAACTACTTCTAAACCAAAATGGCTTTTTTCAATCCATGTGCACGTTTATTAAGCATGCAGAGCATGGAAACATTTATCCTACCACAAATTACAGGTTAATAATACTGTATGCTCCTTAACAAAAAAAAAATCAAAACAACCAAAAAAACTCACCCTGAGAATATTGTAGTATTCCATTTGTGTTTACTGAGGTTTTCCCTGTTATAGCAAAGTACTATGAAGAGGGGGCAAGGATTCTAAAATACACAAGTCAGTCAGTCTGGGTAGTTTATTTCTGAGTAAGTGCTCAGAAACTTTCTGTTCCTTTGTCTGATAGACAATTTTTTGCCTATAAGTTTAGTTACTGCAGCAGCTTTGCATATAATTTGTTTTTTCAAGATCCTGAATTAACAGGTAAATCAATCTGTATGTGAAATTGTTCTGTCCAAGCTTTTATAGTGAAGCCTTAAATAAGATCCCCGAGGTATAATATGTGAAGTTACAACTTATATTTTGATCATAAGATATCTTTCCAGTACTAATCAAGAAAAACTATTTTTTTTTTAATATAATTGGAATGGAGATTTGTGCCTCTTTCTGAAGTACACTCTTCAGAGTTTTAATGTGCAAGTTCTATGACTTTTAAAAATAAGGTCTATAATACTACGAAAGAGAAATTGCTGTGAGACTGCAGTTCAGATTAAACCCTTATCTGTTAACCTTCCGATGTTAACTTATAAGACTGATACCTAACATCTTTATTAATTCCAGGCTCACAGAACATTGCAGACTTTAGCAAATATGGAGACCCGATATTTTGCAAAGAAGAAAACACTTCTTGGCTTGAGCAAATTAGCTGCGTTGGCATCTGACTTCTCGGAAGACATACTGCAAGAGAAAATAGAAGGTAAGAAACAAAAACAGAGCAAAGCGAAGAACAGACTAACGAAGCTAATGAATTAAAATCAAGTTAATTTTTCCAGATGGTTAATTTGTTAGATTGAGGGCTCTAATTTAATGTGGTAAGGATGAATGGGCTGATGATTTTTGCTCGTTGCAGGAAGGGTAAGGTACTACAGGATGAGGTAGCATTTGCTTTCACCTTTGAGTTAGGACTACGAGCATGGGAAACTTGTACCTTTTTTTCTAATAATGTCAAAATATTATCGTAAACAAGCTGCACAGTATTTTGAGAAGTCATTAGTTCTGAAGTGACTGAAACTTGTAAACAATTCACACTGAAAGTGTTTTCATGAGGCTGTATTTCATATTTCAGATGGAAGGTAAAAATTACTTTCTTTCTTAAAACCTGTTTATTGAATGTCTCTCAATTCTGAATTCTTCTCTCAAGTCCTGAAACTCTTAGGCTGTACAAGGAAATCCAGTAACTGTTATATTGTGATAAGGTACAATTGCAAATACATGTGCAAATATATACATTTGTGATCAAGAAGTGCTTTCTCAGCATTTTACTCTCTCTGCATCTAGCAAGTTGCAGTCACAGTGTTTTGTTATGCTCTAACTGAAAGGATGATGACAGGGAAAGTAGAAATAACCTGTTCTGCTTCGTTACCAAATGCACCAGTTCCGCCACTCTGCCCTTCCTATCGCTCTGGAAAATACCCTTTTGCTGATACTGTTTGTGCAGCACGTGGTGCTGTGAGGTGGGGAAAAAGCAATTCTGCACTAATAGTTAAGCTGACACTGGCCACCAGAGGGAACCTTTGAAATATTACTCAAGCTCCTTTCTGTCGAAAAATTAGGAAATCGAAGCTTTATTTCAGTAGCCAAATGGACTCTCAAAATTTGGTCTGGACTTTACTACATGTTTCTATATGAGATGTGACATAGCCGTTAAAACTTCGGCTTTCTGTGTAGCAGCTTCCCACTGAGAAAGAATAATTATTTCTGCCACATGTTGCTTATCCATTGCAACAGATAAAATGCCCCATATAATTATTTTTCCCTTTCTACCACGGAATGGAACTGGGCAGGAAGGGGGGGTTCACATAATGTGGCTGAAATGATTCCATTTTGATTGCTTCGGCCTAAGAAGTTTCTAACCCCAAAACAGATCATACTGGAAAATAAAACAATCAAAAATTAAATAATTCATGAGATGGAGCAGATCCGTGGCACAGACCTTCAGCTAAAAGGTAGCTCCTAAAAATTGCAACCCACTTACTTTCCTGCACAGTGCAACAGCTTCCCTCCAATGCTATGTATTCATTTTGTGGTTTTGAGGATTAAAGAAGAGTTATCAGTCTGCATTACACTGAGAACCTGCGTGGAAAGTAAGAAGTAGTTCACCAGGATGACCGTATTGAATTGGAAGTGTTTTTGTGCTTCAGGAACATATATGAGTGTCCAAGTAGATTGCTTCATAACGAACGCTTGTAGACCTGAATAATATTGTGACTGGATAGTTATTGCTGTGTCTCAGAACAGTTTAATAACATGAAACATTCATTTCCTTAAATGACTACAAGAAATAGCAGAACAGGAACGCTTTCTGCTACATCAGGAGACACTTCCTGAACAGTTACTGGCAGAGAAGCAGTTGAACCTCAATGATATGCCGGTGTTGTCTGTATCTCAGCTCATTGATGTGAGTATCTCGTGTGTTCTTTATTACACAGGTAAAGTTTTCTGCCTCTGCTTGATAAAATAAATGAGAAGATCACAGCTGTCTTTATTCCTTATATGACTTGCTAAGCACCTGAAGATTAGTTATATGAATTGGTTTATCTTTGCTTAATTTCTACAAGCACTAAAATTCAGAATGCTAGTTTTGGTTCAAATTTCTTCATGTTGAACGTATGCTTTAGAGTGCTGCTATGAGAAAAAGCAAATCAAACTGGTGCCAGAAGTTGATGTACTGGTCTAAGCCAGTTTTTGGATATGAGACAATTTTTACCTTCTGTTACGTTCTCAGTAGGGCAGAACTTGGAAGGCAGAAGAAACAAAGAATTCCACCTTTGTGGTGACGAATGCTGCAGTCTAGAAAAAGGAAGGGCTAGAAGGAAGAAGAGGCTTTTGGTCATCTGTTGCAAAGAGGCACCCAAAGTCTTTCTACTTTTGTTTTTGAAAAATTAAAAAAATCAATACAAACAATGAATGAAGTGCTCCAGTAGAGGGATCACAAATAGTGCTGAGTCCTTTGCCACACACCTTTCAGGTGGTAGCCAAGGACCTGTAGCCTCACTGTTTCTGCCCTACTTGAAGCATATTTATACCATCAAGTGATGCATACAAAAAAAATACTCAGTGAGTAACAATGATACATTGTAAAACAAATCAGGTCCTGTCTGGGTGTCAGGTTTGCAACTCTTTACTTTTCTGTAATCCTGTGGAAAATCAAAAGCTGATAGAGTGCTGCTCCTTCACATTCTCCTCATTTTCTTAGAGCAACACTAATAGCAGATTCTGAAGTCATTACTGTATCTTTAAGTGAGGCTATCCATGAGATTAGGGAAGAGTAGGAAGTGTCACTCATAACTTAGCAAGCCCTGGCACCATGACAGTTTTCCTTCTGAATTTTCTGTATCATCGGACCAACGTTCATACTTGCTACTTGCAATGCAAGAATGAAACTTGGAAACTGTAAGTAAAAGAAATTAATGTTAACTTTCCCTTGAAGTACTAATTTAGGACTGAGGGAGGAGGAATGATGAAATACTGATACCAAACGTGCCTGGTTTGAAAAGGTGAAAGGCAGTATGTGTGCTTAAGTACTGCTTTGAGCTTAATTACAGAAATAATTCTGAGAGTTTATTTGTGGAGCTGAGCTCTGGCTACAATAGTCCAGGAATGTTACAGCCTTAAATGGCATTTAAATTTGAAACCTAGCAGCCTTATACCCAATATCATTTGTCCACAGACCATTGTCATGTAGGTGGAATGCTGCTCTAAAACCTTAAGTGTACTCCTTACGATAAAAATACTTGCAGTTGAATCAAGACATATTTTCATGAGAAGGTCATGTAAGTGGAAAATACATGGTGGTCTTCCCACAATGAGTTGTCCATCATATCTGTTACATTAGTTTGTAGGCTAAAAATAATGCTCTTCGTTAATCTCTCATATCCTAGATGTACATATGTGATGAGAACAGAAGGGCCAATGAGTATGATTTCAAGAAAGCACTTGATCTGCTGGAATATATTGATGAGGTAGGAGAAGTTTTTGAAGGAATTCTAACCCAGAGATTTTATTCATTTTATTATTATTAAACTAGGATGGTGCATCTGTAGTTATTTAATATATTAGCTTAGTGTACGGTAATTAAAAATAACCCCTGATGTGTGTTTTCAGTTTGTTTTTAAGTCACTAGAGACTTAATGCCAAATGTGGTTTAGATCATTTAAGAAAAATGACACTCTTCATCTTCACTTCCCATTTATAGTCTGTAGCTTCTTTTCTAGATCCTTGCTTCCCTACAAAGGGTTTCTCTGAACAGGACGAAGATCGTCTGTTCTCAGTAGATTAGTTCTTGCCGCTTCCCTATTGGCAGTTTCTCCGATTGGCATCAGATAATGTGGGATAGTCACCAGTTTTTTAATGTGTGAATAGCTCTGAAACGCAGATTTGCTATCGGCTTTCTCACTGCATCTCCTTTGTATGATCTGGTATCTTAGCGGGAGTAATTTTACACTAAGCATGAATAAATCAACTTCTGAGGGGCATCAAACCTGAATTAACAGCAGTCTTCACTAAAAAGCAAAAGTTTTACTATTTTAGCAGAAATATTCCTTACCAATTGAAAATGAGAGCTTTTTCTTGATTATCTCAATTCCTGCTAGTTTGGGTGGCCTTCAAGATCCTCTGTAGCACTGCTTTGTAAACATCACTATGCCTTGTTGTTCTCTTCAGTAACTTTGATTTGATAATTATAAATGGTTTTTAAATTTAAAATTATTTTAATTTTTTCATTTATCAGTTTTACTTTTCAATAACATTTACTCTTATTATCTAGTATTCTTTGCTTTACATATATTTTCACTTGTCCTGTGTTTAGTACTATATTTTGTGTAGAGAGGAAAGAGTATTGCTACTTAGAGTAGCGTGTTACTCTGACTAAGTTCTCTTTATCTTAAAAAGGATATTCCATATTTTTTATTTGTAACTCCCCCCCTCATTTTTATACAACACAGGTAGTCCAAATAATAATATTTTGTGGTAAAATAAACTTGAGTGAACTCATTTGGTTCTCAAATTAGTTTTCCTCTTAAATTCTGTCAACGCAATTCATGAACAGTGAGACAACAATATTGTGGTTTTTACATCTAAGTAAAATAAATGTCGCTCTAAAAGGATGAAATTTCAGGTTTCTCTGATATTGAGTCCCTAACAACTTGAGTAGAATCATTCAGCACAAATTAGAGATGGTGGGTTAGAGTCTAAAAACTGACTGTTCCCAAATTTTCCCTGCTTTTCTTCTGCAAAATCATGGTGTAAAGTTGAGACCTATCCTCTTAATTCCAGGCTTCTAAATTCAATGGTTTCTCTTATCACTTATGAGGGGAATTGAAAGTGGGTGTGAAGCTCTGGGACATTGAGAGGTGGGGAAAAGTATATGGCCTTTTTTCGGACATGTTTTAAAAGGAGCTCTGACACCAATTATCTCAAAGTTTCTGTGCAATGAAAGGACTGCCCTTTCCAAGACAAATGCCGAACTTTGAAGACAGTTACTAATATATTGATAAAACATACATCCTGATGCATGCTCATTAGCTTGGCCATGCTTATAAAAGTCTTGAGTACAGTCACCATTTAGCACATGTTAAAATAAAACTTGTCTGGAATACAGTGTTTTACAAATCATGCTTTAAAATATTCTCTTTTTTCAGTTTGAGGTAGTTGGTTGATGTAGAAAGTCTGAGCCATGTTTTCAGATGGAAATGAAAAGTCTTTGGTGTTTCAACAGTCTGATCAGGTCATCTGTAAAAACAGAATGTATTAAAAACAGTGTTCAGCAACTGAAGAGTCTAATTCATTGTCATAATCTATGCAAAAAAGTGATTATTTCTTTTTCTTTTTTTTTTAATAATACAAAATGTAACTTACCTATCTTTTCTCCTTATATGAATTGAAGGAGGAGGAAGTGGATGTAAACAATCTTAAACTTAAAATTCTGTGTAAGGCTCTCCGAAGAGATGGGTAAGTCCAATATAAATACAAGTTACTGGGAGTATCTGTGACATAGATTTTCCAGAATTACATATTAGTATATGATTCTCTAGCTCACTGAAAAGACTGAATTTCATAGTATAAGATTAGTAAAGCATAAAGAACATGTTCTGAATGTCTCTTTTAATACAGTGAAAACTCAAAAAAAAAAAAAAATCTGCAGTACTTTGCTTAGCTCACTGGCAACCAACTCTGCATTCTCAGCACCCGAGACAGAAATGTAGCTGTGCAGCTTTCATTCCTGAGCCTTGTGCTAAGGGAAAAGAAATGACCAATGCTGAAACTTCTTCTTTTTGCCCCCTTCTTTGGAGCAACTCAACACAGAAACTTCTTAAGAGTAATGTGTGCAGTGGTCATTCCAGCAAACATTTATTTTACTTACTTTGGACACTGAGCCATATTGACAAGTTCCCAACCTTTTGAGTTAAAGCTGCATTCTTGTCTGTAAGTGATCGAAGCCTTAAATACTGACTAAAAGAGCCACTCGTGGATGTTCAACACCAAATACAGGCTGAATCCGATTAGAAGGAAGGTTCTTTTCATCAAGCGGTGCTGCCATTCTCTTCCAGGTTAAATACCTTACGTGGCATTTCCTCCCTTTCCTTTCTAATTTTCAGGAGTTTTTAGCTTTTCTAACTCCCATCCCTATTCCAAGACAACCTGAGGAAGAAGAGATGAGGAGAAAATGAGTATGTTCCAAGTGCACTGTGCCATTTGTGATTAAAATAAGCAGTGTTTTGGTTCACACTTACACATAGGATAGATTCCAAAGTGCAGTGGTATGTGGAAAATACCTAGTTGCATGACTAAGTTACTATCACATATGACATAAATAATGTGCAGAAACAAGGTTCACGCTATTCCAAGTGTTTTCTTCTCTTCTTACTAATTTTGAGACAGAAGAAAACAGATCTGCTGTGTGGCACCAGTCCAGTAATTGGCTCATGTCCTGTCTACCCTGGGTTGAGAGCAGAGTTATGGACATAATATTTAAATGATTCAAATCACATATAATGCTGACAAGATTTTGCCCGCTCCGTTAACTAATCAGTTTGAGATCACTTCACATGGAATAGCATTTGGAAAACTTGATGTCCCAGTTGAGTTTCCAGTCTGGCAAGACTCACAAAGGTTTACAAAGAGATTGATGGCTGTTTCAAAAGAGGTAGTGGTAATGTTTGTCTGTGTTCAAAAGCAAGCGTTTGACATGTTACAGTGCCTGCTCGTAAGGCTGACATCTCTTTTCTAGCTTAACAGCTGCAAATGGTGGTAAGGTTCTCAGATAGAGTGGAGAGCCTTGCTGAGTGTGCTCCTGACATTCTGGTAGGGTCCTCTGTACCTAAGTGATTTGTTTCCTCAAGTCCCCCCTACCTATTCCCTGCCTCCTTCCCTCACATTCTTCCCTGTAGAGTTTAAGATTAAATCCTGGAATTTTGGGAGTTTAAGTGACATCCAGGGTAAACCCATGGCTTTAGTGAAGTATGGAGGATTTGTCCGTGACAGCTTCTGGGAGCCAGGTCCAAATCTGTTGCAAGCACATCCCATTGGCTCAAAGAGGTTCACGCTGGTTTAGGGAGTGGTAAGAGAACCGGTTTTGTCTGGCAATTTAACACATGGAACTGGAAATTTTACAGCTGAAAGGTTAAACCCACAGCAAAAGAAGTTTGATTGGTGTTGACTTAAAACTGATACATATAAATCTCTGCAAGGATGAAAAATTGTCATGTAAAATAATCTTTCTCTTAGAAAAACCTGTTTGAGATTTTCTCATCGCAGATGATACTTGCATTCATGAGTCTTTGTTATCACATTTAATCACAAATGTGACAAACGGTTTTGTGTCTCTGGGTTCTGTTACAAGTCTGCAACTTACACATTTTTTTCCTTCTTCCTTTGCTTGGGGTTTGGTTGTTTGGGTTAGTTGGGTGTTGGTTGGTTGGTTTGGTTTTTTTAATGTTAGCAAATTGCTTTATTCTACCAGAAAATAAATCTACACTTTCATCTCAATCATAAAATATAATTACTGAGAACAGGTAAGTCTTATCTTGAAGGATAGTATTTTTTATTTTATCAAAGAAATAATGTTTTCTTTTACAGTTTAGAAGACAGGAAGCATTTCTATTGTTCTCCAAACTAAAGTACATTACAGTAGTGCAATTTTATTGCAGTTTTATTCTTGGATAAAGAATAATTAACACAAGGTAGAGGAAAAAAAACCCCTCTTGCTTTGAGCTGTAGCCAAGCACATATCACTTAAAGAATCATAGAATCAATTTGGTTGGAAGAGACCTTTAAGATCATCGTGTCCAACTGTTAACCCAGCACTGCCAAGTCCACCATTAAACCGTGTTCCCCAGCACCACACCTACACATCTTTTAAATCCCTCCAGGGATGGTGACTCCACCACTGCCCTAGGCAGCCTGTTCCAGGGCTTTATAACCCTTTCGGTGAAGAAATTTTTACATGCTATTTTTACACTTGTGTGTGAACATGTATTAATCATCTTTGGTATCTTATCAGATTTCCTATGTGTTTTTTTCTTGTTAGATTTCATTTGATTTCATTTGTGCAATTTTTTTTACGAATTGTTGTTTGACTTGCAGATGGTCCGGTTCAGATGGTAGAGGTGATCCAATTGAAGCATCTAAGGATAGTATATTTGTGAAAATACTACAAAAACTGTTGAAAGAAGGTAAATTGTTTAAATATAATTGAACTTCTTGAAATTGTTTACTTGTTTCAAAAGCCGCTTAAAATGAACACTCATATGTAAGAAGTAGCATTAATAAAGCAGCGGAGTAATAGAAAACTTCCATATGAATTTCATTAGATAATTACAATCATATGGAGCTATTCTGTCTCTTATAAAGGGAGGGGTTAAGAGATGAGCAGATTTCTTGTTTTTAATCTTAGTACCCTCACATTAATTGTTCAGTAGGGCAGCCATCAGATTTTTAGCAGTTCCTTACTGTATAGTAAAGTATGTCTTCTGGAGTTAAATACACATCTTCTGTAAAATAAGGGATTAGTAACTCTTAGTCATTCAGAAGATCTTAATCGGGTTTATTTTAAATGTTTTGTTATTGTTTTCGCCCCACGAAAGAAAAGCAAAATTTAAACACCTTCCCTGCCCTCCCTAAATTAAACCTGACCCGTGGGAAGTAATGGCCATGGAAGTTACAGCCTGGGGGCAGGGGAGCAATTTAGAGTCAAGGTCCATCTTAAATGCTACTGCATATGAACTTCCCACCCCTCCTGTCCTCCCCCACTTTCCTTCCCCCCTTCCTTTCCCCCCCCCAGGCTGCTTAAGCTTTATTGTATGCCTTGACATGTATAATAAAATTAGATTACCTTAGTTCCAAAAGAGTAATTTCACTCTGAGGCAGGCACGGGTGTTTACTTTAAAAGTGATCTTAACTGCTAATCCAAAGTACTTTTATCAGTGCTGTAATAAAAGGTTTTATGTTGTAGGAGTTCAGTTAAGTGAATATTTACCAGAGGTGAAGGACTTGCTGCAAGCAAACGAACTTGGCAACTTGAAATACAGTTCTTACTTCGAATTTGTGTTAAAGGCAAACTATGAACTCTATGTTCAGGAACAGGCATGATTCTCACTATTTTTCAACATATTTTTAGAGCAGAACTGTTAAAGTCATGTATACTTTTTTTAAATTCTGTTCAGGTTTTTTTGCTAAAACTTTTGAATAAAATCTATATGAGTAATATACTTGGTCTTAAATGTATAGACATTGACACTTTAATTGGGAGAGGCAGAGGAGTGTTTTCTGGCAAAAGAAAAATAAAGTTTTCCTTTTCTGTGCCTTTCATAAACTTGCTGTTTTGTTTTATCCTCATTAGCACCCATCCCGCCCGCGACTCAAAGCCCCAGGGATGTACAGGGTGAAATGTGGGACCCACTGCAGAAGGTGGGAATTTCTGCTCTGACTTCCAGTGGGGCTGTGATTTCAGTTCAGAAAACATAGTGAAAACATGAATGCTGGGTGGCTGTGTAGCTTACTTCAGAACCAAATGATTATACCGTAAGAGTACTCTCTCCTTGCACAACACTTTTTGCTCTAGAAGCCAGGTAACTTCAGTCTTGCATTAAAGGTTACTGGCACAAAAAGGATAACTGTCTGGTCACTGGTCACACAGCTTGTTTGTGACAAGAATAAAGCACATTTCTTATTCAGAGTCCTCTGATCCAGTAAATACGCCCTTTTTTTCAGTTTATATTTGTAAGGTTAAACATGTTCAAAAGTTTTTAATATTTTATCTACTTAACTTTTGTTTAAGTTATATTTAGCTTTCTAGAATGTGAAAATGAGATAACCAGCTCACCCTGCAGCCATTCACAACAGCCCCTTGAACCTAGAAAGCAGTTAGGGAAGCGCGAGAGTCCCCCATGATCTTACGCTGTGAATTGTTCTACTGGTTGATGGTATTTTTTTACTCCACTGCCCAGGTTAGTTATCTCTGACACAGGAATAAAAAAAAAATCCGTTTAACTTTTCACTTTCAATTATTCCAACTGGCAGTAGATTTTAATCTTTAAATAAAAGCTCCTTCAATGCGACATGATGCACCTTCCTTTTGCAAGTAGCTCAACAGCCCAAGAGTGAATGCAGAGCAACTTGCATGCCCTTATGTTTTACTTGTCTGGCTCGATGCCCGCTGCAACAATTTGATCCAACAGCTGAGAAGGTCAGAAGTTAAATTGGTTGAAGAGAATCCAGTTTCTAGTTTTAAAAGCACAGCTCCCCTTCTGCGGCTTCCCCTCCTCCCTGTACTAATACAGTAAGCTGGGACGAGAGTCTGAACATGTTTGGAAGAATAGATTTATCTGGAGAGGTTCTAACTAATATGGGAAAGAAATGCACTAGCAGTCATCTCCTAAGATTGTTCGAAGAAGCAAACTCTGCTCTTCTGCGGCGTTGCAGGGCTGAGAGAAAGAAGTCCAGGTATCGCTCCCAGCTGCGGCTTCAAAGGAGTGGGTTGTTTAAATCCTTAGAAGAATTCCACATGCTTGTTTAAACGTCGAAGGTTGTTTCACATTATGGATAAACTTAATATTCTGGGAGAAAGGGAATAATCTAAAAAAATGAGTGCCACCCCCTGCTGAAATATGTTCTATCTAAACTTTTCTTAGACTCTTAAATGAAGAGGAATCTCTTTTAATTGACCATCCACAGATTTGGGAATATCTCAACTCTTCCTAGACTGTCTGCCACCGGTATTCTGTCAAGAGTGACAGGGTGATTCCTGGAAAGCTTGCTCCAGAAGCCCCTGTTTCTGTTCATCCTTAGCCATTCATCTGTTTTAAAGTGCCTGTGGCTTCTCTGCTGGGATGGGTTTATTCCGGTTGGTGTCAAAGCATTCTCCAGGTCCTCAGGAAACCATCAGCTGTGCAACTAATGTTTTATTCTATTGCTGGGTTGGGAGGCATTTGGCTTTTGTACAACGGCTTTCCATCCGACTATTGCCAAAACAGAAGGCTACAGGCAATGAGTTTACTTAAAGCCTCATTAAAATAACTTCCATGTCTAAACTGAAGTTTAATGTTCTTGTACTAAGAGCTTTGAGCTGGTTCACTCTTCTGGTGGGAAGCTTGAAGAGGCTGTTCCTCCTCGCTGTCCTCTGTTTCATTATGTAATAAGCTGTTCTGGTGCAGAACTGTCTCGGATTACTGTAGGGGAAGGATGCCTTCATTTACCACTGCATATCAAAGGTCATGCCAGAGCTCTAGGTTGTTTCCAAGTGTAACAAAAACAAACTTTGGACAAAAAGATTTGCATTTTTGTTAAAAAGGCTGAAGGAGCATGGCTAGCTCCTTTTGAAGAAGGCAGTGCACATTGTTTCTTAAATAGTTGTTCTCTCATTGCTGGAAAATACGCAGAGTACAGGATGTCCACACTTCTATCCTCTGTTGTCACCAGAGCAGTAGGAAAGCTTATCGGTTGTCATTTGTGATCAGTTTCAGAAGCTATGCATTGTGAATAGCGATCATCTTTGTGCCCAGCGCTGTTCTGGAAGCTAACTTGAGATGTTCTCTGACTTGAGACCAAAACCAAGTTCGTTTTAGTGAGTCCAGTTAAATACCAGATTTACCCACAGAAAATGAGTCTTTACACACAACTATAAGATTTTAAACTTTGCCATTGAGCATTTTGCTGTAAACTAGATAGAGGTAGGGAGAAAATTAAACAGAAGGGAGAGAGTGGGTTTATACTTGTGTCGGGTTTCATTGATGGATTAAGAATGTTTAACTTTCAGCAACATTAGGCTTTCTGTTATTTGATTTCTGATGCAACACAACTGACCATATTTTGGAAACTACAATGGAGTGTTACAGTTCTGTAAATAGACTTTACAGCTGCGATGCCTTTAAGTGCTTTCAGGCTTCCGATTTTTGTACTGCCAGTTGTTGATGACAGAACTGAAGAATAATACGAGAAGTTGAAGAACAACAGTATGAATGACTAGCGTGTTTTATCCTCAGTAACTTCACAGGAAATTAAAATCTATAGCACAATGAGAGATAGCACAAATAGAGAGCTGCCAGAGGTAAAGAGGAATGCTGCCAAACTGGAGGACACAGAAATTGAGAAAAAAAGTTGTCTGCTTCACTGTCAACCTGTCTGCTCTGCCTTGCAGCAGAGGAAATCAGCTGTAGAAATGCCTTCACTTGCAGGAGACTCCTCACACCATAACTGCTTCTGGCTCGCTATTTCTTCCTCCCCTCCTGACTCCCTACATCCTTTTAAAAGCCAGTTGTGCCTTCAGAGGAGGTCTTGAAGGTCGATTTGCATCGACTCATTGGCAGGAAATGTCTGCTTGAATATCCACAGCTGAAGGAGATGAACTGTTCTTTACTTGCACAATACCTTCAGCTCCTCAGAGATAATTTGCCTATGAGGCTGCAGGCCTTTTGGAAAGGGTGAGCCTCAGCAAGAGCTGGAGGATGCCCAGTTGCCCGGCCAAGCTCACCAGCCAGCAATGGGTACTTGGTAATGGCACCAGCATTCACAGCTACGTCAGGCTTCTGGGATCAGACGGTCAGCGGGATTAATGCTCCACTGGGTTTCTCATCAGGCGTTTGTCTAACGGATGTTATCCCCTGCATTTATTTTCCATTTTTATATCAAAGTCTTTAAAGCAATGAAAAATGCACAGCAGCTTAACTCTGCAGGTAAAGCTCTGGCTTCTACACAGCCTGTTGCCACGTACAGTGGTATGATTATGTGCAGATCTGCCCGGTCACTTCACCTTCCTTGCAAACTCCCTTTCTCACCTCTGGCGCTCACCCCTACCTCCAGGCGAGGTTCGTATTGCCCTTTGCAGCCCCGAAGCCCTGGTCTGCGGCAGGCCGCAGCCGCACAGTCTCAGGTCCCTCACCTCCCCCGGCCAGCGGAACCCGCGGCCCGCTCCGCCCTCACGCCCCGGAGGGCCCGGGCCCGGGCCCCCCATCCCGGCCGCTCCCCGCAGCGCCCCGGGCCGCCGACACCAGACGCGCCGGAAGTAAGGCACGGGGAGGACCGGAAGCGGGGCAGGGCGCTGACCGGAAAAGGGGCAAGGCAGCGGCTGAGGCTGCTCCGCCTCCATGTTGAGTGCGGGCAGGACGGGGGCCCGCGAGGCCCTCACCGAGCAGCACCAGGACACCGCGTCCCGTCCCGCCGTCCCCGACTTCCATCGGACCGCCGGCCCGGTCGCCTCCCGCCGCTCGGGACAGCGGAAACCGCGGCGCTGACCTGCCGGGGGGTCAAGCCCTGCCCGTTCCTCCGGATTAACGCGGGGCGCGGCCTAAGCCTATTTCCTCCCGCCGCCCCCGGCCATGGCCCAGCATGGAGGACGGCGGCCCTGAGAGGCGCGGCGGGGAGCCCGGCATGCAGGTGCGGCCTGAACGCGTGGGGAGACCCCCGGGGGGGACACCGGCTGCGCCTTGAGCCCGGGGCCGGCTCCCGACCGGTGGCCGGCCCCGGGCCCAAGGCCGCTCTCGGCGTCTCCTTGACAACGGCCCCCCCTTGGGGGCGTGGTCTGCTGGGGGGCGTGGTCGCGTGCCTCTGACAGCGGCGCGGTTTGCCCGGGGGGCGTGGCCTGGTCGAGGGGCGTGGCCACGGCGGGGG
>JAAGNO010002371.1:0-12241 GCA_033439905.1 Ceryle rudis
ATCAGAGATGGAAGACAAGATAGAAGCAAAGAGAAACGTGAGGAAGAGGAGGGGAAGGGAAGGGAAGGGAAGGGAAAAAAAGATTGAAAAAGCCAAAGAAGCATCTTCCCACATATCTGGTATCTCTGAAATCTTCAATGAAAATACAGATGATGTGGATTTCAATCTTTTATTGGCTTTTTTTTTACTGTATTTCAAATCCCCTTTGGTTTCTGAAAACTTTTTCAACTTTCCACAGGTCCCTATCTACCTGAAGCTGGAAAAGAAGACAGATATTAATATCAATGTATTTCCACAAGCTAATTGCTGAGTAAGTACCTCCTACCACCATGGTGCCAGAAGACATACTGATTTTCTCTGAGAGCTTTAAGACAATGTTACAAGAAAAAGAAAAAAACAACAACAAAACCAAACACAAAACAAAACAAAAAACAAGCAACAAACAAACAGAAACACCCAAACAATTAAATAATACTAAACAAAGCAGCAGGTTGTACATCAGGCATCTTGTTATCTTTAGAGGTGTGTTGAGCTTGTGATAAACTTGGAGAAACATTAGAAAGTCATTCATTAAGTCTTCATCCAGACCTCATACTTGAAAGACTACAAGGTAAATTTTATCATGTCTGTTAAGCTGCTTGAAGGGATAATTAAGTAAAGGTTTTCTCCTAAAGAGCAAGATCGATTAGAGTTAGCCTGGCATAAGGTTTAAACTCATTAGAGCACAAATACTATGTTCCTTTGCAAGTGCTTGCTGAGCCAGTTATTGTCTGTGTACTACACAATAGTAACTCCAGCAAATTTAAAGGATCTAAACACTGAAAATTACCAGAAGATACATCAAGATGGTATTTTTTTTCTTTCTGTCCTCAATGCTTTGTGTACTATTTTGTTTAAAAGTAATCCATTGTATGTAAAATTATCTTTGTATTTTAACCTAACCAACAGATCAAATCAGAAATTTCTAACTTTCAAAAGAAAGAACCAGGAAAAAATAGCTAAGAATTTTCTACATAAATAGTTTCTGAATTTAAACTATTTTCTTAACATAATCAAAAGTTTCTGTATGAAAATTAAGACTTTCATCACAATTCTGAATTACAGAAATGTGCCTGTGTCCACTTGCAAAAGGTTGAGTTTCTGCTTCAAATACCTCTGGTATCACAGAATCATGGAATTATAGAATGATTATGTTTGAAAGAAACCATTAAGATCATTGAGACCAACCATTAACTCAGTACTGTCAGATCACCACTAAACCATGTCCATCAGCACCACTTCCATATGTCTCTTAAATACCTCCAGAGATGGTGACTCCACCACTTTACAACCACTTCTGTGAAGAAATTTTCCTAAAATCCAACCTAAACCTCCCCTGGAACATGAGACCATGTCCTCTCGACCTATTATTTGTTACTTGGGAGAAGATACAGATCCCTACCTTGCTACAACCTCCTTTCAGGTAGTTGTAGAGATCAATAATGTCTCCCCATATCCTTTTCTCCAGGCTAAACTTCGGCTCCCTCAGACACTCCTCATAAGGGTTGTCCTGTAGGCCCTTCTCCAGTTTTATTGTCCTTCTTTGGACATGCTCTAGCACTTTAATGTCCTTCATGCAGTGAAGGGCCCAAAATTGAAGAGCATTCAAGGTGCAAAACTGAAGTGTGAAACTATTCGACAGTTTCCCTTACCCCTTCCCTTACATGCTTTCCCCCAGCCCAAAAAAGGGAAATAAATAAATAATAATAAAAAAGTGTTAGAATTTTTTTACCTCTGACAAGAGTATCAAGATATTTATAACTTAGAAGTAGAATCATCTAGTTTTTCTGGTTTATTTTCCCAAATATCTCAGCCTGAAGCAGGCAGAGAGCAGAGAACTTTCACATCATGTGATCAAACTCAGAAAAATTAGAAAGAGTTAGAAATGGGATTTATTATGGAACAAATTAGGCAATTTTACCACACATGTTAGTGATAGTTTCCTTGTGCTAAAGTGTTTATATATTTCTAAACTTCTTCTAAATAATTTTGTCAGATGTCAGCAAACTTGGGTCAGAAACTCTTTTCAGAAGTTTCATGCTCTATAAATAGAAAAAAGAACGTGGTCCTTTCTGCAGTCCAATGTTCATTCTAAAGCAAGTATTATGCCATTTGGCCTTATGAACTGAATTTCTTACAGATTTACTGTCAGTGAAACTTCAAAGACTGTTTATATACAGGAGATTGCATGACACTAAGCATCTTTAAAATAGTAGCTAAGAAACATCTTCCCGAGGAAGTAGTGCTAGCTAGTGGTGTTCTTCCCTCTTTCAGAACTCCTGCATATGCCTGCCTGCTCATACACACCTGGTGCAAAAAGACCATGGGCAAATAGAAAAGTTGAAGCTGCAGAAATTTTTGGGCAGAGATTTTGAGAGATTATCAGATTAAACTGGAAATATTCAGCCAGACTCTCACAGGTACTCATGGTATCTTGGGATCAACAACAATATTCACGGGTAGATTCAATCATTAGTATGGTTGCTTTTTGTCATGTATTGTGAACTTATTTAAGGAAACATGTTTTCTGCCTCCTCCCTCTACTTTGGAAAATGCTCTTCACCTTACTTTCAAGGTACAATGAAAGAAGAAAAAGTGGGTTTTGATGTATAGGTAGTGCATGTTTCCTGTGAGCTGTGGTTTTATGAAGAGAGGTTATAAAATTAACAGAAGGTGGGAAAACGGTTGGACCATTTCTATGAAATTAAATGCAATTAAACAAGGATAGGTGCTTGCATCAAAAATGCAGCAGAGCTGATTCAGGGGTTTTTTTCAGTTAACTATTTTAGTTCTCACGGAGATTTTGAGAAAGCCAGACCTGGCCATTCATTTGTTGAGTTGTGCTTGAAATTATTTACATTTTCAATGCAGAAAGATCCAAAACGGAACTAAGCTGTGTATAGTTTGCCAAAGAGCATACATTGGAAACCCATTATTAACATAGTGAAAGGTATAGTTGTAGAATAAATTGCAGACAAATCCTGTAAAAGACAAAGATGAATTTTTTTTTTCCCATATGAAATGCAATGAAACAAAGGATGTGAGCTGTGTGAAACTATCCGCTCATACATTCTGTTGCAAGTCATATGAGAGATAGGTGTTCAGGCTCTTTAGAATTGGAGAAAATGTATGAGCTGCATCGTACTACTTATGTTAGCAGTGAGCCTGAGCAAGCAAGTCCCTCTAGATTTCTACGTTGTAGATCAGATGGTGTCATTTACTAGCAGATTTTTTTTCCATCAAATTGAAAATAAGAAGGAAAAAACCAAAAACATTCATGAGGAAAAGGAAGATAAAAGACATAATATGCATTTCATTGTTCTTACACCATTTTAACACTGAAAGGCATTAATATGAAGAGATTCCTGTTTAGCTTGTTTTATATAAACACACAGTTTAGGAAGCTGGAAAATGTGTTTCTTTATGGAAACTTTCATAAGGCAAGCTATTTTGTGTGTCTGTGCCTTTTCTCATTCATTGACTCTCTTTGTTTCTGATTCTTCCTTTGTTAAACACATTTACTTAAAACATCTAATTTTTAGCAAAGATCTTTTTTTTTAGCAAAAGAGAATAACACACCTGAAGTTCTGCTAACCAAACCATCTTGAGGAATTCTTCATGGCTTGAATGACCTATCTGCTAAAACAATACTTATGTAAAACATGTAAATTTGTGCTTCAAAAAAACAAAAGAAGGAAATCAGAAGGAAGTTTCCATTTTACACTTACTTGCATAACTGACTAGGTGTATTCTGGGGATTAAGATCAGGGTTTTTTTTCCCAACAGGTTTTTAAACTTCTATCTACTGGAATGAACACTGACTGTCACTTACAATTCCTTGTTTTCAATAACTTAAACTTGAAATTTTTGGAAAAAATAGTAATCTAGGGTCTTTTTAATATCAATAGAGAGAAAGGGGCTTTTCATGTGCTCTGAGGTTTTTAGTTAGTGGTCTAGAGTCCATTTATTACCAATAAGGAGAAACAGGCAGTTCGGGACTACAAGTAATTTAATCCTGATGTAGCTTTCTGACACGGATGAATTATTTCCTCAGTTTGTTACTCTTTAGTTAGAGTTATTATTCTACACAGACAAGAAAGAAGCAGTGCTTTCAGATGTGAGTATCAAATTTGTATATTTTGAATTATAAGAGACATCAACCACTTTTTGTTTTGCATATCATAGTAAAAAAATTTCCCACTAACAGACAGATTGCAGTTTCTCTTGTTTCATAGAAAGCAATTTCTTCTGGGAAATTGTGGTAGAGAAAAAAATGAAAATTCTCATGAATGTTTTTCAATAAAGAAGTTTTTAAAGAGTATTAAAATCCTAAATATGTCCATTACCAAGTTGCACATGACAAGACCTACTCTACTGAAGAGGCTTTTATTGTATTCAGCATTTTAGTTAACTGATTTCTACTAAAGACCAAAGAAACAAAACATAAACTTCATGATTGTATCAGGGTGGTTTAATTTCCTTGACAGAGACAACTTAAGTATAGAAATATAACTGTCTCCTATATATGAGCATACTCTATTTAGTTAGTTCTTATATTTCTTTCCTGGTATCAATTTACCTATCATGGTTTTCACGGTTGACATTAAAGTACAAAACTTGATCAGTATTTCACAGAAGTAGTAAAACTAGACTGCTTTTTTGGCTTAAAAGATGATAGAAACCCTTTCGTGTGGTAATTTCAAACTACTCTAAAGGTTCCTATGTGAAAGTTTCAATTTCAATTAAAAATTGTTATTAACTTCAAATAAGTATCCTCTGATGTATGGATATTTTCCACATCCTTTTATAGGGTAAAAAAATAACATATTCAGGCAGGAGAGTGCTGGAGAAGAAAATGAGACAGATTCACTTTAGAACTACATAGAATATTTTAAAATTCATCAACACATTACATTTTTGAAACTAATTCTATTCCAATGACTGATCTTGAAATTTAAAACATTCTTTTTACACATTTTCCTATTTTGTTTCAGAATTTAATAGTATAGTCTGTTACTATATACATTTCAAATGTATAGTCTGCCTTCTGATTTCTTCAAGACAGGATAACACTTTTCAAAAGGTGATTTTTCTGTCTATTAGTTGTTTTTCTATCTTTCCTTAAGTCATGAAGGTTTTAATATAAATAATTATTTTCAACATTTTCTTCTCACCAGTATGCAAACCACCCATTTCTTGAGAAGGGTGTCCTGTAATAGCCTGCAGGCTATATCTACCATTTCTGAGGCTTTCTGCTTTGCCCTTGAGTAATTTTTAAGAGTATTTTCTCATATATTTAAAATCTGGCCTTTTAAATTTCATTCTCTCTCTCCTGTACCCTTGAGCAGTTACAATTTATTGAAGATTTTTATGTTTTCAAGAGAAGACAATTATAGTATCATAAGCCAATTACATCTATTGAATTTTGTTCCTGAATACACCCAAAATGTTTCCAGATCTTAATCTGCAGCATACACACTTCTCTGTTCCCGCTCCTTATGTATTTCTATACACTTCCTGTATTTTATTTATCCATTGGAATTCTCTATCAAATTTGCATTGGACATTTGGGTAAAATGTTAAATCTCTTAAAGCCATTTTGGTTTAGGGACCAAACACTTTTAACAGCCTCTGATGAGTCAGTTCAGCTGTTTGAGTGCTCCTTGTGTTGTTTCCATCAAAATGAGATTCATTAGCAGAGATTACTATTTCAAATTTTTAGGTTAAGACAGTTTGTTTTGACATGCAGTTTAGTAAGAGATATATAAGCAGCACAGGCAGGCAGATTGGAAGACAGCACAACTTCTGGCAACAGAACAATGACCAGACGCTGAGGGAGAACAGGGGCAGTAGTTGTTTCAGATGTGGATGTTTGGTTGTAGTCTCATGCAGAAAACAGCACCATCCAGTGTCAGAGAAAATAACCTTTTTTTAATTGTTTGTTTGTGACAACTTCTTCTATCTCTTCCAAATGATTTCTGCTATATACCCTTTAGAAGTCCTTCTTTCTAAGCATTTTTTTCTAAGTTTTCTTCAGCCAGGCTAAGGTTTTTCAGCCACAATTCCTGGTTTCAACATAGTATTGGAAATGGGAGCACAGCCTCAGTCTACTTGTCTCAATGTACAGAGCTCCAAGGACAGGCCTGCCTAGGGCTACCCCACCACACAGCAAGCAGAATCAGATCAGCCCATCACTGTCAGGCAGGTCCAAGGTCTGGTCAGGGTGCCAGTACAACAGGAAAGGGTCTGAAGAAGAAAGCAGCTCTTGAGACCCAGGGAAGGCTCCTCATGCATCTAATGTTGTCTCACAACTTTCCTGTTTTGACTGAAGTCTTCTCTAAAATTACCTGAGCTTTGCTGTATCAGAGATGACCTTAAGTTTAGGTAGTTACACCCTTGGGGTATGGATGGTGTTCTAGGGCTTGTTGGTGTGAACATGCTTAATAGCAAAAGTTATTAACAGGAGATTACAGTACAAATTATTAAATATAGCTGAGTGGCATTTACTTGGAATTTGCACTATTTTTTCACAACATTTTATAAAATCACGGAATCACAGAATCGTTAAGGTTGGAAAAGACCATCATCAAGTCCAAGCATCAACCCAATATTATCATGACAAGTAAACCATATCATGAGGCATCACATTTTTTGAACACCTCCAGGGATAATGACTCCAGGCCTGGGCAGCCTGTTCCAATGCCTCACCACTATTTCAGTATAGAAATTTTTCTTAATATCCAATGTAAACCTCCCCTAGAGCAACTTAAGACCATTTCCTCTCATCCTATCACTAGTTACTTCGGAGAAGAGACCAACATCCATCTCTCTACAACCTCCTTTCAGGTACTTGCATGAGGTTGTTGTGACCTAAATGCAGGGCCCAGCACTTGGCCTTGTTAAACCTCATACAGTTTACCTCAGCCCATCACTCCAACCTGTCCAGATCCTTCTGCAGAGCTTTCCTACCCTTGAGCAAGTCAACACTCCTACTTAATTTAGTGTCATCTGCAAACATACTGATCCACTCAACCAGATCATTGATAAAGGTATTAAACAAGACCAGCCCCAAAACTGAGTCCTCGGGAAGACTGCTAGTTACAGACAGCAACTGGATTTAACTCTATTCACCACAACTCTCTGGGTTCCAAATCCACACAGTTGTTTCAACCCAGCACAGAGTACACCTGTTGAAGCCATGAGCCACTAGCTTCTCTAGCAGAATGCTGAGGGAGACAGTGTCAAAGGCTTTCCTAAAGTCCAGGTAGACAACGGCCCTTCCCTCATCCACTAGGCAGGTCACCTGGTCATGGAATCCTAGAATCATAGAATGTTAGGGATTGGAAGGGACCTCTAGAGATCATTGAGTCCAACCCCCCTGCCAAAGCAGGATCACCTAGGTCATGTCAGTCAAGAACTCATCCAGACAGGTTTTGAAAGTCTCTAGAGAAGAAAGTGACTCCACAACCTCTCTGGGCAACCTGTTCCAGTGCTCCATCACCCTCACAGGAAAGAAGTTCCTCCTCATGTTGAGGTGGAACCTTCTATGCTCAAGTTTATAGCCATTGTTCCTTGTCCTATTGATGGGCACTACAGAAAAGAGATTGGCCCCTTCCATTTGACACCCATCCCTCAGCTATATATAGACATTAATAAGATGCCCTCTCAGTCTTTTCCTCTCAAGACTAAACAGCCCCAGTTCCTCAATCTTTCTTTATAGGGGAGATGCTCAAGTCCCTTAATCATCCTCGTAGCTCTCCGTTGCACTCTTTCCAGTAGATCCCTGTCTCTCTTAAACTGGGGATTTTAAAACCAGACACAGTATTCCAGGTGTGGTCTAACTAGTGCAGAGTAGAGGGGGAGAAGAACCTATCTGCACCTGCTGGGCATAGCTTTCTTAATACACCCCAGGGTACCATTGGCCTTCCTGGCCACAAGGGCACACTTGCTATCCACTAGGACTCCAAGGTCTTTCTCCATGGTGCTACTTTCCAGCAGGGTGACCCTTAACCTGTACCAGTGCCTGGTGCCTGACTCCTCAGATGCAGGACACTTGTCCTTATTGAACTTCATGAGGTTAACCTTTGCCCAGCTCTCCAGCCTGTCCACAGCAGGCTGGACAGCACAACAGCCTTCTGGTGTGTCAGCCACCCCTCTCAGTTTCACATCATCATCAAACTTGCTGAGGGTACCCTCTATTCCCTCATCCAGGTCATTGATGAAGATATTGAACAAAACTGGACCCAGTACTGATCCCTGGGGAACACCACTAGACATAGAAAGAGATCAGTTTGGGCAAGCAGAACCTGTCTTCCATGAGACCAGTGCTGGCTGGACCTGAACACCTGGTTATCCTGCATGTGCCATATGAATGCAGTCAAGATGAAGCACTCCATGATCTTCCTTGGTACTGAGGTCAGGTTGACAGGCCTGTAGTTCCCTGGATCCTCCTTCCAGCCCTTCCTGTAGATGGGCATCACACTGGCAAGCCTCCAGTTGTCTGGGACCTCCCCTGTTAACCAGGACTGCTGATAAATGATGAAGAGTGGAGTGGCAAGCTCCTCTGCCAGCTCCTGCAGCTCTCTCAGGTGGATCCCATCTGGCTCCATAGACTTCTGAGTGTCCAGGTGGCATAGTAGGTCATTAACTGATTCCTTGTGGATTATGGGTGATTTACTCTGCTCTCTGTTCCTGCCTTCCTGCTCAGAGGGTTGAATAACCTGAGGATAACTGGTCTAACTATTAAAGACCGAGGCAAAGAAGGCATTAAGTACCTCAGCCTTTCCCTATCCTTGGTGGCTATGTTCCCCCCCTGCATCCAATAGAGGATGGAGATTCTCCTTGGCTCTCTTTTTGTTGTTAATGTATTTGTAAAAATCTTTTTTATTATCTCTTATGACAGTGGCCAGTTTGAATTCTAGCTGGACTTTTGCCTTTCTGATGTTCTCTCTGCATGATCTAACTAGATCCCTGTACTCTTCTTGGGTTTCCTGACCCTTCTTCTAAAGGAGAAAAACTCTCTTTTCTGAGTCCCAGAAAAAGCTCTCAGTTCAGCCAGGCCAGTCATCTTCCTCACCAGTTTGTATTATGATACATGAGGACAGCCTGCTCTTGCACATCTAAGATTTCCTTCTTGAAGAATGTCCAGCCCTCTTGGAACCCTTTGTCCTTCAGAACTGTCTCCCAAGAGACTTTTGCAACCAGTGTCCTGAACAGTCCAATGTCTGCCCTCTGGACATCCATGGTAGCAGTTTTGCTCAACTCCCTCCTTACTTCACCAAGAATCAAGAAGTCTATCATTTCATGGTCACTAAGCCCAAGACAGCCTCCAGCTGCCACATCACCCACCTGTTTGTAAACAGCAGGTCTAGCAAGGCACCTCCCCTGATGACCTCACTCACCATCTGTGTCAGGAAGCTATCTTCCACACACTCCAGGAACCTCCTGGACTGTTTCCTCTCTGATGTGTCATATTTCCAGCAGACATCCAGTAAATTGAAGTGCCCCATGAGAATAAGGGCTGGTGAATTTGAGACCAGTGCCAGACACTTGCAGAATTCTTAAACTGCCTCTTCATCCTGCTTGGATGGTCTATGACAAACACTCAATAGGATGTCTGCCTTATTGACCTTTCTCCTCATCCTTATCATTACACACCCAACCACACCATCACAGTCATTGAGCTCTATAAAATCAAAACACTTCCTGACACACAGAGACACCCGATCACATCTCCTTCCCTGGTTTTCCCTTCTGAAGAGCTTATAGCCATTCATTACAGCACTCCAGTCTTGATAGTCATCCCACCAAAAGCAAAGTTATCAGAGGATGGTTTCAATCCATCAGTCTCTGGATTATGGGCCCAGCATGTTTCAGCTACACTCTGCTCCCAAACGCTCCCAGCCACTCTGCTCCTTATGCATTGACATGTGTCGATAAACTGTTGAGAGCTTTGATGTTATGCTACAGCACATCTAGAAATTTCTAGCTCAGATTATTTTCCTCTTAGACCTTTTCTCCACATAGGAAACCAAAAATAGGTCTATATCAGCCACAACCACTTATAGCTACAGAAGCAGCTTCTGTGTTTATACACCTAAGTGTATATGTACATAAAAAGACATTTCCTCAGAAACATATGACTGTAACGCGTAACAACTTCATTAATAAGAATGAATACACTGTCTCCTTTGAACACTATGTTGAAGAAAACAAGACATGTCTGGACTGAAAGTACAGTTAATATAAGCAGCCAAAATGGGTGACTGCAAACCTGATATTTATGTTAAATCTATCATTTTTTTCAGAATTTAAACACAGTGGGATGAGAACCTGTTGAAAGTGTAATGATTTGTTAGTTACTGCTGTTTTTATCAAATCTGTCTTCTTGTCATGATAAATGTTTTAGCTTCCACCTAAACAGAGAATCAACCATAAAAATTTAAAAAAGACAGAATACTACTCCTGAAATAATGTATTATATTTTCTGTCCATTTGATGCCTAGCTCTGAGTCCAGATCAATTCTTTAGAAGGATTAATTTTAATATTCATCTTTGCAAATCTGTGTTCCTAGTCATGGAATTAGAAACAAACAAACAAACAAACAAACATATGTATTACAGTAAGCTCTTTACTGTGAAGTATAATTCAGCCCCCAGAGTTAACTACTGAGACATATTTCTGGAAGTAAACTACCTTCTTCCAGATCTGCTTGGGGTGTCCCAAAGGTAAGCAGTGAGCTGATCTATTGAGAAGTTATCTTGGCAAGGGTATTTTCTTCCATCTAGTCCCTCTAGCTTATATAGCTGTTTACTATCCCTTTCAAAGAATATCTGTTGCCTCAGAAATTTAAGTAGGTTATATCACTTTCACCTTAAATTCCAGTTAGCATAACTCATGGTAAAGTGCTGACCTTTCTGAGAAAAGAAATTTTATGCTCATAGGGTTTGATTCTGCTTGCTTCACTCACAGAAACACACCAACACATATGAGGCTAAAGCAGGTTTCTCAGCTTCTGAATTTTGATGTCTCACTCATTTCTCCACTGCACTTTGAAGGCTGTTCCTTCAAAGAGTGTTGGAGGAAAGTGAGAAGACTGTGGGGAATGTGCATGTGCAAATACCTGCTGGGGGGAGGGGGAGGAACCATAACCAGCTCATTAGCATAAATTAGCTTAGAAGAAATGTGTGACACTTTTCCCACTCCTGCCAGCATGAGGGTAGGAGCTGTCACTGAGAGGAGACAGGGAGAACCTCGAGCTGCTGACAGGGTGGAATAACTTACACCAATAGCTGAGGTCTTGGAATCTTTGATAATCTGATGTGGGCTTCTGACTTTTGCAAAGGAGTCAGTAAATCTCAGCCACCCACTAAGGGGTATTTGGAAGTAAAGCACATTTGAATTAACTAAGTTTCACTTTAGTGTAATTTGCTGTTGTTAAAGAAGACTACTGTAGTAACAGAGAAGCTTTAAAGCAGCAGGTCATAATACTACAGCAGAAGCTTAACTGAGCTATGGTAAGGCTGAGGTTCTCAATGACTTCTTTTCCTCAGTCTTCACTGGCAAGGTCTCCAGCCACACCCCCAGAGTCACAGAAGATAATGTCAAGGGTTGGATGAAAGAACTGCCCATTGCAAGTGAAGATCAGGTTCGTGACCATCTGATGAACCTGAAAGTGAACAAGTCCATGGGACCTGACGGGATACACCCACGGGTGCTGAGGGAACTGGCAAATGAGGTTGTTAAACCACTATCTATTATATTCCAAAAGTCATGTCAGTCCGGTGAAGTCCCCACTGACTGGAAAAGGGAAAATATAACCCCCATCTTCAAAAAGGGAAAGGCGGATGAACCTGGGAACTATAGGCCAGTCAGTCTCACCTCTGTGCTGGTAAGATCATGGAAAGGATCCTCCTGGAGGCACTACTGAGGCAGATGAATAATGATAAAGTGATTGGCTACAACCAACATGGCTTCACCAAGGGCAAATCATGCCTGACTAACCTGCTGGCATTCTGTGAGAAGGTCTCAACATCAATAAATGTGGGAAGAGCAACCAACGTCATTTACCTGGACCTGAGCAAAGCCTTTGACACTGTCCCGCATGACATTCTGGTCTCCCAGGTGGTGAAATATGGGTTTGATGGATGGACAATTCAGTGGATAAAGAACTGGCTTGATGGCCGCTCCCAAAGAGTGGTT
>JAAGNO010002372.1:0-10289 GCA_033439905.1 Ceryle rudis
GAGCAGGGCCAGGGGAGCCCCAGCAATGCTGGGAGGGCTGGAACCCCTCTGCTGGGAGGCCAGGCTGGGAGAGCTGGTGGGTTCAGCCTGGAGAGGAGAAGGCTCCAGAGAGACCTCCTTGTAACCCTTCAGTACTTAAAAGGGGACTATAAGAGAGATGGAGACAATCATTTTAGCAGAATATATTGAGACAAGACAAGGGATGATGGCTTTAAACTAAAAGAGGGAGATTTAGACTGGACAGAAAGATGAAATTTTGTACACCGAGGGTGGCGAGAGCCTGACCCAGGTTGCCCAGAGAGGTGGTCAATGCCCCATCCCTGGTACCATTCCAGGTGAGGTTCATTGGGGCTCTGAGCAACCTGCTCTAGTTGCAGATGTCCCTACTCACTGCAGGGAGGTTGAACTAGACAACCTTAATAGGTACCTTCCAAACCAAACTATTCTATGAGTCTATGGACCTTTGGAAAGAATTAAAAATGGGCCAGAATGACTTTCTAAGTACATTGTATGATCCTTACATTCAACCAGATTGTTGTGTGCAGGAACACAGGACAGGAAGGATTCCTAGATCATTGTGTCCATCTACTTGCTTCCAGCTGCAGTCATACTATAGAGTCTTCCAGTGTTCATCATAAACAGTCGGATTTATTCTGCAACTCCCTCACCAATTTCTGCCTCTGTTATTGCTCTATCTGGGCTATTACAGAACCTCATTCCTCTGACTTTAAAACTTACTTTTAATTTCCCAGCTTATACTATTCATGAGGGATTTATACCCATTTCCTTTTTTTTTTCCCCAAATATTATACTAGAAATTCAACATAATTTCTGCCATGCCCAGTTATCTATAGACAGTCTCCTAATGCTTGACAGTATTTTTTCTATTAGCTATACAGACTCAGAACAAATAGAAAGTGAGGGGGGTTTTTTCTTCATGGAAAGCATTCTCACTCAGATGTAGAAGCACTAGAGAATCATAGAATCACAAAGGCTGGAAACAACCTTCAAGATCATCAAGTCCAGGAGCACAGTACAAGACAACTGAGAGGAGAAAACAGAAATTGCTTCGGCCAGTGGGAAATATACTAAGATTAACTGAACAGTAGTTTAATTCAGGCACATGTTTATGCACAATCATATCTAGCAAGGTAGCCATAACATAACAGCATGGTATAAAGTAAAAAAATTAAGAGTGATTTAAAACCATAAGGTCCAAAAGAAATGGGTGAAAAAAAAGATGGGCTTAATATGTTTTTGCAAAGAACACCACCACGTTTCATCAAATCCTGTAGAAATCACAAAATAACATAAACAGAAGTCATAAACTGATTTATCTGTTGATAAAACAAAAACAAAAATGCCAAGCACAGCTCTGAAAGTCAAATTTGGAACAATTACGGATGAAGAAGATTGGCAAACATCACAAATCAAAAGCATTAACGAGTCTAGGCTTCTATTTTCAGTAGTTATAAAAATAATTCTAAATTCCATAGGCACTGCAGAATGGTCTCTTTTTCCAGCTTTCATATATAAACAGCAGCCCTAATATCTTGCAGACAAAGTTTAGAAAGCATCTGTCTCTGCTAAAGGGGCTAAAATTGAGAGTAAACAAGATAGCTGGTGATCAGCATACTATAATTTGCCACTTTGGAGAGAAAAGCGGCGTGTGTTATTCAATTATAACATTTTATAGTCCCCCACTATATGAAGTATTAGTCAGAATACTGACCTTGGTAATATGTGAAAAATGTACTCCAGACAAAGATGCGTTCAAAATGGTAAGTGGAAAGACAATGAATTACTTTTATACACTGACTACTCACCTTTTAGGATTCAGATATTAAGAAGTGTATTTCAAGTTTTCATGCTGACATTTTTATTACTTCTCTCCCTGAGTACCACTTTTCAAACCATATCCAAAATTAAAGCCTAATCTGTATGGGAGAATGAAGCCTCTTTCCACCTGCTTTTAAAGTTGGATGACTGCCATGGAAAATGCAGTAAAAAATAAAACAGAAGGAAACATACTTGAGGCAAGGAGGAGTACTGAGGAGGGTGCAAGGAATACTCTGAGATAAAGTTTATCGCTCCAAGGACTGCTTATATCTTTCTCACTAAATGTGACTGAGTATGGAGCAGAAATAATCCTGGTAACATGGATCAGAACCTTGGGTTCCCAATTTTTAGGTGAAATACAGCAGTATTTACAATTATATCTTGACGAAAGAAAATCTTGCTTTTTGAAACTGAACATATCTTTTACCACTTCATGTACAACACTTACTCAACAGCACAAAAATATTTTGTATAAGTTCATTAGTAAATTTTTCCTGTGTACAAAATCACTTGAAATGTTACAGTTTTTAGAAGACTGAAAATCCATCCCTCAGTACAGAGAGGGGGGAAGGACTGGAGATGTGGAGGCAACAGAGCAGGGTAAAGGCAGTGCAGAAGGAAACTTGTCTTTCCCTTTGGGTGAACCAGTTCTTCATTCACAGCAATGTGACCAAAGCAGAAAGTCATGACTAAATCTCAAGTTCATCTTGACTTTCTCCCTTCAACAGGCTACTTCCCAATTTAAATAACCAAGACAAAGTCTCTACATCACTCCAGATCTCCCCTCGGTTTGCCCTGTCCCTCACTCTATAGGACAGCTGGTGAATCTCTTATTACTTTTGCTCTGTTAAAAACTTCCATCACTGGTAATGCAAATTTTAGACTAAACACAGTCTGATAGATATCACTCCATTGCCAAGCTGAGAGGAATCTTCCTCCAAATACTTTTGATCTGACAGACTACAATAACTGATTTTCCAGTTAAAAGGGTGAATCAAACTTTTCCTTCATTTTGGGTTGAACAAAAAGAAAGTCAGCTCAGAATTTCTGCCCAATGAATCAATAGTGATTTCAAGCACTCAGCTGAGATCCAGATGATGTTTCACTAGCACATAAATTAGAATGGCTTCAAAAGGAGAGGCTGAGATGTTCCTCCCATGGTGCTCAACAGCCTCAGAGCAACACACTGTTCTTCAGAGGGGTCAGAGACTTCAATTCCAATCTCTATATTGAATTATGTACAGAGAGGACTTAAATACAGATTTCAGGCACGCTGGAAAAATCTTCTTGCTGAACACAGTCCATGGTTATCTCAACACTTAATTAAAAAGGGTGTACATTTGATACTGCTGGGGATTACTCACTGTGGACCAAGCCTACCCAGTTTTGGAATTACTGATGGAAGACAGGCTAGAGTGAGATTGCTGCTTTTGGTGTCTCTTGCAATTTTAAGACTTTAATTTTTAATTTTATTTTTTCTTTTCAGCTCTGCTAGAACTGTTTTCCAAATTTGATGTGAATTCAGAAATTTCATGTACTGTGATGCATGTTAAAGTATTTACAGAAAAATATACCCTAGATACAGTCCCTTAACTGTTTTTTGGTTTCTTTGGGTTTTTTTGTGGGTTTTTTGGTGGGCTTTTTTGGTTGGTTGGGGTTTTTTTTGTTCGTTGGGTGATGTTTTTTTGGGTTTGGTTGGTTTGTTGTTATTGGGTTTTTTTTGCAGGCGGTGTATTTCTGCAATGCATCTCAAATAAAACCATTCTTAACAAGAAGATTACTTCTAAAAGAATAAACAGTGATTGTTAGGATCTGATTGTGGAATTCAAGTCAAATATTTCTGGAAGAAGCACTATTTTTATAACTTTCAATTTATAAGTATAATTTAATTTTTGACAACTGTCAGAAGCTGGTATTCTAAAGCAATTTTTATTCTTCCCTGCTCTAGAGTCACATTAGTAATAAAATCTTCAAGAAAGACAATACCATGAAAAAGGAAAAAAAAAAATCACCCAATATATTCACTTATTTTTCAATCACTTATCACTGTGCTTTTGTAAACTTGGTCTCAGACTGTCATATTTGAGCTATATATCAAATGTCAACTACCCTTTATAACAAACATCTCAGAGATGTAAGTTGATTTCATAAATTTAAACTAACATGAGCTTAAACAAAATACTGAACAATGAAATGGATACTCTAAAAGCTCCAGACAAGGCTGTGACAGAAGGAAATCTCTCAAAAATGGTGCAGAGAATAAGTACAGGCTCTCAGCTGTTGGATTTACCAAGAACCAGTATCATCAGCAGTTCAAGACCTCCCCAACTGCCTGAACCTCTAGGGATGTGCACAGAAAAATCACGTGTTTCATTTTTTCTCTATTTTTAGCTTCATGCTCAAGAATACCAGACTCATTATGGGATGCAGGAGAAGAACATTTTAGGACTGCACAAGATTTGTAATGGGACATGCAGAGGAGGAATTGAAGGTGAGTAAAAGGAAGGACTGAGATTATTTGGGGATGAACAAACAAGGGAAAAATGGAGGTGTAAGGGTATAAAAGGGGCTAGCCTTGTGTGGCCAAATTCCTCGTCAGTGCACTTGCCTGGCTATGCCTTGGGCCAGAGCTTTGAGTGACAGGTGCTGGGGAAACCACAGAATCTGGAGATCTGCTTCCACATGTTTTTGTGTGTCTTTGGGAGTGGGACAACTGGGGAGGCCAATATTGAGGGACCAGCTATGAGGTAAGACTAAGAAGCTAAACTCAGTTACTGAGGTGATCTCCATTATACATACAAATAAAGTTAGTGCTCACCTACAGACCTGCAGTGTTAATGAGCTGGAGAGGGGAAGAGAATAAGACACTTGATGCTGTTGGGTTTGCTTCACAGAATAGCTTTTCTTGGAAAGGACCTTTAGAGGTGATCTAGTCCAACCCCCCCGCCCCGAGCAGGGATATCTGCAACTAGAGCAGGGTGCTCAGAGCCCCATTCAACCCGAATTTGAATATTACCAGGGATGAGGCATCTGCCACCTTTCTAAGAAACCTGGGCCAGCGTTGCATAGAATAGCAAGTGTTAAGTGTCTGATGCGCGTGGCCAGCCATGTATGTACATATATATGGGCTGCATATGCACATTTGTGTTCATGTGCCTACTGGGAACATATGCTCAGCCTCACTATTGCTTGGACCCGAGGCCATGGAGCCGCAGTACCCTCACTACTGGATTTGGGAACCCCTGCCACTACTTATCTGTAAAACAGCTCTTTGAGATACTGTACAAATTCTGCTTTTTCATCAGAAGTGGTTTAAATAGTTTTAGAAAAGGAATGTTAATGTCTTTCAGAAGCTAAATTCTCTGAGAGTTAAAAAATAATTAATGGATTTGAAAAGGGTCTGAAAGAGCTAGCAGTACAGTATTTGCATAAAATGACATTTAGCATGCCACATTTCTTAGGATGAACACTGCAAACATGAATAACTATTGAAGTCACTTCTAAAAGTAGCAAGCAATCCAAAATAGATTACAAAGATTTTTTAAAAACAAGCTAAGAGTTTTCAGGCTACAGCTTCAGGGACTTGCTGAATATAAGGCATCAAACGTTCATACTCAAAGCTTTTGGACAGGTGTGAGCCATTGGTGAGACCAGCAAAAAGCAAATTGCAAAGTACTTCATCCTGGATACTACTGGCAAAACAGAGCCTGTGCTTGTTATACACGCAGGTTCTTTCAAAAGTGCAGACCAAAATTCACTGTCCCATTAAGCAGGGCTGACCACAAGCCTCACTTCACCTTTCAGAAATTAACAGGCAGTCTAGTTTGTCTAAAATAACTGCCCTTCAGTAATTTCTTGCCACAGACACACTTTTTCCTCTATTAAGAGCTAGAAGAGACTAAATTTTTGCTTAAAGAAGTTCTCATGTACTTCAGTGAAGAGTATTATAAATAAACATATGGGGAACATATGTTTAAGTGAAAAGATTAGAATTCATTTTTTTCCCAAAAGATATTTCTCTAGCTCCTAACCCAAGTAAGGAACAATAGTTCAGGTTATTCAAAAAAAATATAAATTGAGAAAATATTAGTATCAGATTTTAATGGTTTTTTTTTTTAAAGAACCTACACTTTTCCTCCTTGTAACTTGCCAGATTCAAACCCAATATCCTACAGTTCCTTATTTGATTCAGACATTGGGAATAATAATCAGCCAAAAAAGATTCAGAAAAATGCCAAAAAAGCCCTGAAGTAATCAGTGCTTTGCTATTATTGTAAGAGATACCTCCACATATCTTTAATTGCAGATCAACCATTCATTTTGAATTCTTTCACTGGGACTTGGAGTTGAAAATAGATGCAGAAATCAGACAATACTTCATCTTTTTTTCCCTTGTAAAAAGAATTTCTTCCCTTCTCACATCAAGTGATAGTTATATTGTGACAGGTCTTTTCCTGGCTTATACAGAAACACCCTCGTGAAGTAATTCCCCTTCCATGTACTTTATATAGTAAGAAACCTGTGGGAGAACAAGCAGAAAGCACAAGCTTATCTCCATTAGTTGAATTCTTATTAAGAAAATGAACCAAAGAGTGATGTACACAGCTAAGGGTTTTTTCTTATATTTTACATGCATTCTAATTGTAACTTCAGGTGTTACATCCAAACGATTCCAGGAAAGCTTTGAGATAGTAATGGGTGCAAACATTTTTTGATCCTGACCCCATCCCCCTCCCCCCCTTTTTTTTTTTTTTTTTTAACAAGTCAGAAGAAGAGCAGAGTACACTGGGGAAATCAGGGCTCCTGGAAAGGCTGCTGCACCTGACTCTGTTAAGCAGGTACTTCTGAGGCATTGGAGTGACATGCTATGGAAGATGATATTCACATCCTGGACTTAAATGTAAATATGCTTATTAGGAATGCTTTCAGTGTGAGAAAGGAAGAGAATTTGGGGGGAAAGGAATAGAATGGATAAAAATAAATACAATCGGATGGGCTAACAGCTGCGTGAAGCAGGCATCCAGGATCAGAAGGATTCAGAGAAGAGTTTAATCTACTGGTAGAGAAAACAAAGACAACAAAGTACATTAAGTTTGTAAAGCAAAGGGAAAAAAGAAGATATTAAGAAAATTACTTCTTTTTTCCCCCCTCTACTTTGCATTAGAAAACCATGACTGAGAGACAAATAGAAGGACCTTAAATGACTACAGAACAAGAGTATGAGAGGGAAACAGAAGCAAGAAGGGTTAAGAGGGAATGGGAGGTCTAAAAGACACCATGAGAGAGGGAGGAAATTTCAGGCAGTGAATTCCAAGGAAGACAAACTAAGTGTATGAGCACATGAAGGTAGCAAAAATCAGGAGAGGGAAACAGAGAAGTATAGACGAGAGCAGTACAGACTCCTTGCAGGTTTTTACTGCAGTTAAAAAAAAAAACCGATCGGATTAGAGGGAAGAAAACAAGAATTTAAAGTGAGTGGAAAAGTTTTAAGGAAGGCAAATCCAAGCAGGGATTTTCTGCTTCAGTCAGAAAAGTCAAGACCTCTAGGCAGCATGTCTTAAATGTGGGATAACAAGTCACTGCGAGGACTGGGTTTTAGGAAGGAACTGCTGGTCTATTGAAGTCTAACTGAAAGAATATTTTACAGTCAGGAAAAGTCTTCTAAAATACAAATTGCCAGCTGAGCCAGGTACTCTTTTAAGACTTACAGAACGCTGCTCGGTGCATTTGGTTAGAGTTCTGCAGTTCCCCCCAACACAAAACTGAGACACTTGTAAGTGACAGTGTATGTGACATTACAAGTATCAATGCAGAATTGGTCTCTGTCATACTGCTGCCATTGAAATTAGAAGAGCTTAAATGACCTCAAATAGCATTATAAATTATTATAAAAATAACCAGCATCTCACAAATGTGTATTTTGCAGTTTGTTCCCATCACCTGAGATGTGCAGATTCCGCACTTTCCTCCCAAGGTAACTGAGAAAGGGAGGGAATATAAAGACGACAACATTGCATAGGGTTTACTTTAAAAATCTTCATTTAAAAACTTTCAAAAAGTAGTTAAAGCATTAAAGTATTAAAAATATTACTTTTTAGTATGTTCCATCACAGAGAAAATAAAAGAAAGTTGAAGACATTTTTGCATGTCAGATGTTGATACAGACTTTCAAGCTCACTGACAGTCATGGATCATATTCTTTTTAAACAACATGTACAAATCTGCACAAGCAAGTATTTAAATCTACCTTAAGTTTACACTGTCTTCAAATACAAAAACACATCAAGAGCTATTTTCTGTCCCTTGATTGAAAAGTAAATTTCAGATTATGAGAAGTTGTATCTACCCTGCTTTCAAATTTTTGCTTTCAAAAGAACAAGCAGCTGCTAGACTAAATCATGTTTTTAAGGGAAGTTTCAGCCATATGCCAGAAAACTTTCAGGGAAATTATATTTAAATCAGACAGTCATTAGCAAATACCCAGAAGACAGACACTGTGAAAGTCATTTAATAGATAGAATAAATTTACATAAATATAATGTATTTCCTTGTCTTGCTTTCCTCAGCACCCCAAACTGTTTCTTAGTAAATTCAAACAGACCTGAGTTTAATGGACCAGCATTTTTTTGTAGATTTTTGTGGGAATGACAACCTGAATGTCTCCTCCACTGGGAATTTCCTTCTTCTCTAATGATCAATAAGGGACTAATTGCATTTAAACACCTATGCTATGAGAACATATCCCTCTGCTCCACTCCCTGGGCTGTATTTCTTATTTCTGAGTTGTTCTTCACTTCCCTGCACTTCTTAGGCTCTGTCGTTTCACGGCTCAGGGTTACTGTAACCAAAAAAACATGAACAGCAAACATCAGCATTTCCTAGGTCTCATTTGTCCCCCATCTGGGACATCTTTTATACAACTCCAACAGTAGCAGAAAAAATGCCCATACAGCAAAGTTTTCAACGGCATGTGAACTGGATAATGTCAGTTAGATCGTTTTGAAGTATAAGGCCAAAGTATTCCTATTATGGAATACATGCATACACACATATATACACAGATATGAGCATTCTGCATAAAATATTTACTCCTTTTCATAAAATTTTGTGAAATAAAAAACCCACATCATCTTACCCTTTTGGTTCTTTTTAGAACTTGACTTCATAAATCTGTTGATCATCAGAGTTCTGTACAGCAAATATAATTTACCCTTCAACGTTATGAAAGTAACAGGAATCTTAATCTACACATTCTTTGCATTCACGTTAATTCCAAAATATTTTGTAAATGATACAGTACATTCGTTTCGTATCTATCCAGCAAAGCAACCCTCTCTGGGATGAATTGCAAGAACTCTCTATAAGAGTGTGCAAGAGGATACAGCAATATAGGGCAGGAAATGAGGAGCACGCCAGAACCAGCTGTAACTGCAGGAGACATTTTTAGGTTGACGATGTAATTATCTGAGCTGGAATACTGCCAGAAAATCAACTAGCAATACTCTGGCAAAACACAGCCTCAGTTCATTAAGCCAGCTCTTTATGTCACTGAGCTAAACATATCATTTCACATTGCACCAAGGCTGGTCTAGTTTACATGGCTCCTGTGTGCTAATAACGGTGTTTGGTGTCTCCTGCTTTCCTAATTATGGAGTCATGTTGTACAGACCCAAAAAAGCTGCTCCACTTTGCTGACAGACTTTTTTTTCTAGCCTGCAGTGTTGACGAAAGAGGAGCATCTGTATCAGTCTGTGTTATACTGTTCAAGACCTTTTTTCCTCTCTGCTTCCTGCATCGTTTTTTAAAAGATTAAAAAAAATAATAATAATAAAAGGCTTTTTATCAATTAAAGACTCAAACTCAGTTAAGAAGAAAACAAAAATTCTTCACAGCAAATCCTATCAGATACCTCTAGATTTACAAAGCACAAATCTACAAAGAAATCACCATTAACTAACAGAAAGCTTTAATGAAGAAGAAAGAATAAGAAGCTCTGATACCATGCTAATGAATGGGATATATTTGCCTAGATCAGAGAGCATGAAATAGTTTAGGTTGATGACTCTAGCTCTGTGGAAGGCTCCTTGGGAGAAGCTCTCAAAGCCAAGTCAGCATCGCAGCCCCAAAGGGAGAGAGCTGTAAATTTGGAGGGAACAAGGGCACTCACATCAGCGCTGAAGATGCTGAACTAGAATTTGACATAACACGAAATAAGTAATGTAAGCAACGAGAAACTGAAGCACTTGACAAATGAAACTTCATGCCAGAGAAGCCAGGCATCAGCATCATGAATCTAAGGAAAACAAATCCCAAAACCTAACAACAACAAAAATCTACCCCCCAAAAAATAGAAAAAAAAAAAAAAAAAAAAAAAGAAAAAATCCACAACCAACAAAAAACAAAAAACAGAAACTCCCCCCGGAATACTGGCATAACACTGAATGGTAGGA
>JAAGNO010002372.1:15210-28401 GCA_033439905.1 Ceryle rudis
AAAAAAAAAAAAACAAAAAAAAAAAAAACAAAATCCCCCACATCTTGCATAAGTCAGGTTTGAAACCCCAAACATTTACTGTACAAGAAGTCAAAACTGTTTAGCTATTGTACTAAGGGTTAACTTTGTTTTCCTATGAAAATATAGCTCTGGAGCTCTTCAATATGGCACTTAATGAAAACTTACAGTAGGAACACATACACAGTATAAAGCAAGTTTTCAAATTTTTTTTTTACTGAAAATGACCATTCAAACAAAGGTATGCTGAAATATGGAAGCATCTCTTTTGTTTAGTTGCAAACAACAAACCCAAAAATCCTCACAGAGTCATATAATTTGCTCAAATAACAACAAAAGTTCCAGTAATTAATCTAAATCTTTCAAACCTAACCTTATGTGATGTGGGAATATATATTTTTACAACTTTTAAATATTTTTATTTTAATTAAGTAATTTTTACTTTGGCTTAATAAAGAAATTACTGCTCTTTTTCATCCTATAAAAGATTGTTTCATTTAGACAAAATATTATTTTCTAGACAAATTAATTTTTATTCTTACTCTAGAGATATAAATTTATTACCTTGTGCAATTATCATTTTGTTAGTATTGATGTCTAGGTTTTATATTTAGACTAAATTACATCATTTTTCAGAAACTTTATTTTATAGCAACTAAAACTGGTGATGGAGTGGAGGTTTTTTTTAGTTTGTTTGAGGGTTTTTTTTGTTGTGTTTTTTTTTGTCTTTTTTTTTTTTTCTTTTCTTTCCCCTTATGATAAACTTATTTACATGTTCCAGAAGGAATTTGGCCTGTTTGTACAGAACATGAAATAACTGATGTGTGTCCACTGTAATGTCCTTATTTTTACTAGCTATTAATCTGTCATTCCTGTGGTTTATTATTTCAACAAAATAAGGAAATATAAATATGCTTTACATACCAGTTTTTCCCCAGAATGACTTTCCATTTGCCTGGATAATTTTCAGTTTGAATTCTGCCTTCTAATGGGTTTACATCTTATCCTGTCTTATCATTATCTAAAAACATAAATATTCAGGTTGAAAATGGATACATTAAGTTTTAATCTTAGCTAGGCTAGAATACAGAATAAAACCACACAGTAGTTCTTCCAGTTTCACTGCAATAGATGGAGAATAAACTACATTTCAAAACCACACTGCTAATCAGTTGAAGAGCTGTTTACTAGTCCATATAAAACCAAAAATCCTATTTCCTTCTTTTCATTTTATTTCCTTTGAAATTGTTTTCTAAAATCAATCCAAACTCATAAATAGTTATCCTTTTAATAATGGATCTTTCATGAATAAATAAATATTTAATAGATAAATGACTATGTTTACAATGGCAAGTCAGTCTACTGAATGAAACATTAGTTGTCACTTATTCATCTGTCAACATCAAAATTCAATATTTCTTCTTTGCCCCTTGCTAGTGTAAAAAAGTATTTTTAGTCATCCGTCTCCTTTAATACAAAATGCTTATGAAAATAAACATATGCCTCATTTATGCATAAAACATTTGCTAATAAAATACAAATATTTACAGAGTTCCCTGTTATCATAATAGAGATTAAAAGTTAACCTCAAATTCTATACTTAGAATAAATTGATTGCAGTGAACCATCATTACTACACATAAGGAAATAAATCCAGAAATATTTTTCATAAGGAGAAACATTCTGTAACTAATAAATTAAAACTGTTGTGTAAATAAGAATAGGAAAATACAAATGATGAGGACAAATCATTATCTGGATGTGAATAACGATGATTGAAACATTCAATGATTAAGATATCTTTTGAGTAAAGTTAAATTTTCCATAATAGTCATACACACATTAACAACTCAGATTACAATGCAACAAAGATTATAAAACTCTAGTTGTAGGTACAAAGGAGGGGATCTAAAGAAGTTTTAGGAGGAAAATAGATCAGTTCAGGTGTCAATATTGTGACTCTTTCCTAATTAGACACAAAAGCTCATAACAAAATTAAATATAACTCCAGTAGAAGGAAAAAATAAATTTAATAGTCTTTGAAGATGAGGTAATTTACTGAGTTTATTGCAGTGATGAAAATGCTAAAAATGATTGAAAACCTAATTTGAGCTAAGCAGGACATCCACATTTTCTGAGCTCCTAACTAGAGAATATTTATCAGAAACAATCTTTCCTAGTATTTAATTTATTGCTGTTATTTAGTCCACAAGTGGGAGCTTCCCAATGATTTATATGTTCTTAACAATTTGCTCTTCAGAGTTTATTTTCTTAGGGTAGCAGATTCAATCTTTTAAGAAAGTCAAGCAAAACTGCTTTGATTTTAGCTCCGGAATAATGTACTGTATGAATTTGAGATACCTTTATTTTGAAGATGTTTCTAAAATCTGTTGGTTATGATTATTCTTTCTCTTCAGTGACTGAGTAGTTTTACTAAGAAGTCATGTTGCAACAGTGAATAGACTTAAGAGTCTCAGTAAAACAGTTGAAAATTCTCTACATTCCATTGGCTCTTATTTTGTATGACCTGAATAATTCAGTCACCATATGAGAAGGGATATTAAAATATGGTGCTAAAATGCCAGAACACTCTTCTGATAAATTTAATCTTCCTCAGTTTCTGTGATTTTTGACTAGAGGAGGATCTGGTGAATTTCATCCTAGCTTTTTGGTTAGATTTTGGAAACCAGTTATGATATTTGTACCTGAGTACAGAACACAAGATGAAAATATGAACTCTTCTTCCATTTCACTCTTTTTTTGGAACAAGTTAGGAGGGCTTAAATTCCCTTTTACAATTAATAAGTTGCTACCACTGTAGATTTTAGTTAATTTTGCTTCCAAGATACAATAGCTGAAATTAATTAGGAGTCTTTATGTATTATTCCTTCCTGGAGCAATGAACAAATTGGACACTAGATTTCACATCAGTTTAGCATATAGCAAGTGCTCTGATCTGGTCCTATTCTACTCCTGTTCATCTTCTGCCATCAGAACCTCAAACTGCCATTGCAAAACTTGGGAGGAAGGCAACAAGGCGGGGGTCCTATAAGTTGTAAAACCTTGGTAGACTTTGGTGAGAGCTCTGATCCTTCAGAGTGGTCTGTGAGGGAAGGCTCTATGTGCAGGAACTAAAGTTGACTGTACATGAAATCAAGACTTTGCTTCTGCAGAACACGGTACAGTAAATAAATGTCTTTTAAATTATTGTTGTGAAATCAAGACAAGACCTGCATAGTGCACTAAAAATGCATTTTTCTTCAGTTTTTCTTTCTTCATTTGTTAGTTCTTTTGTCTCATTTATAATTCTAGGTCCAGTTTTGAGAAAAGAAATATTGTCAATACTATGCACTTAATGAACTTTTTTCTTACTTTTCACTTGCACCCCCAGTTTTCCTTAATTCTGCCCAGTTTCTGTCTTGTGGTGTCCTTTGTGCCCACATGAAAGTAGCAATGGATAGTAATCTGTGCTCCTGAGAAGTTGTGACACCTTCTCAGCAACACCTCAGACCTTAGCTCCTGGAAGGCAGCACACCTCTCATGACTCCCTGTTAGGTGAGCAGATGGGCGCCTCAGTGTCCCTCAAGAAAGAGTCACCAACTATGAACACTTGTCACTTCCTTTTGCATTATCCACTGTGTGCTGCTGGTACAGTTTCTCACTGCAGATCTTGTAGATGTCTGTAGCTGTTAAAAATTCACATCTGTTTTTGGTTATAATGCTGGAGGGTGGGGACAGAAGCAGAGTCCCTCTTTTGTGTGTCACCAGGGTCCAAGGTGCCTCATTCTTGGTGGTGTCCCCCACAGAAGCATGGTTCTGAAACCACTTATCTATCTCCATCTTGACCCCTCTAATACTGAGCAGCTTTTTCACCATTTCCTGCAACAGAGTTTCCCTCGACAGACCTTAACCTGTGCATATCTTTTGCAGATATTTACCTTTTCTCCAGGAGAAGGGTCTGGGCATTTATTGCAACCTGCTGTCTGTACTGAATTCTCCTTCCTTACCAGTTCTGTCTGGGTGGAAGCATTGGACTTTCTCTGTAGAAACACTGCTTTTAAAGATGAGGTGAGTGTTCACCATCCTAGCAGAGACATAGAGCACTTCCCTGTGCTGTGGCTCTACAAACAGGGTGCATGGCCCTTCTCACACACCCTTCTGTGTTAACTGCTGTGCAAGCTGCAGCAGTCTCTCTCTGTGCCCTCTTCATCCCTGTTTGCACACTCTGTTCACAGTGCTCCATCCTTGAGGTCCCTTCCAACCTGATACTCTATGATTAATTTTATATTGTTCAGTTGTCTTCCCCCATTTTAGAGTGTAGACTGATAGAACAGTAATTTCCTACAGTAACTTAACTTCAATTTACTTGAAACCATCTCTAATATGTTACCATATATTTCTTCTTTAATATTAATATAACCCTCTCACCAGTAAATAATTTTGCAAAATGAAAACAATAATTTGGGATGTTTTTCATTTACTTATATTTGCTTACATGAACAACAGCTTCTGGTGAAAAACTGTACCAACTGGTTGAAACACACAATTTGTTTTGCTAAAGGAACTGAGAGAATAATTTGTGTGTATGTGCTTTGGTAAATATTGTGAAGAAACATAATTACATTTGGTCTTGAATGTTTTCATAATGGCAATACAAATCCTGTCAGATTAACTAAGTCCTAAATTTTGATGACTCCCTAAAGTGAAGACTAAAAATGTCATATTCTTAATATATTATGATGCTTTGCACAGATTTGCATTGCTACAGGGCTTTGAAATAACCTGAGAAAAATTAATCTGGAAATTGGCTCATCAGTCTAATCAATGTAAGATTATAAATCACAAAATGCTTTGTCAAATTTTTAAACACACTTATTGCACATATTTAATAAGTTCCCTTGATTCCTAACATATGGAGATAAAACACTGATGCTTTTCAGTTTAACATTAGCTGGGGAATACTATGCTGACTTTCTAGTGTCTCTCATCTGCAGATACCTACAAGGTATTTTTAAGATAATAAATTAACTTACTTGTTTAAAGGTCAGCTATCAATAGACAATAATCTTTTGGCTACAAAAATCTAAAATATCTGCTTAAAAGATGTATTTTAATAATTGGTGAACTGAGCTCTAAGGCATTATGAAGTACAGCATATGTACATTATTTGAATGTCCTCTACAGAAAGTATCTATATTAATATCATAGGAAAAAATGCTATAAGGATGTCCAGCAGTAAGACAGTCATAGTTTATACCAAAAAAAAACCCCAAAACAATTTGAAGTGCTGCAAAGAGTAAATGAAAGCATTGATGACCAAGTATTTTGATAACTTTATCTAATTTAGAAAATAAATCCTTCATGAATTTTACATGAATTTAAGCTTCCAAAGCAGTCTGAAAAATTGGTGAATAACATTTTTTTCAAAACATCTAAGTTGGTCAGATAACAGTCAGTTTGAGGACTTATGATTATATTTTCTACAAGTTGTATGACTGAATTATTAAGCAACTGTATTTTATTAAATTATTTGTTGACTCTGAAAATCTTTCCATTGGTATCAAATTAGTGATTGAATAATTTGAATAATGATGGGCTGATTCAGATGAATATGTGCCTATTTAACTATGATTTGACTTTCAAGACTGATTTATACCACAATGGAAGTATCAGAAGAATCATTTGTCTTACATGGATCTGTCATTCCCTTCCTCAGGATACGTGTTGGTGCAATATTTTGAGGTGAATCACATGGCTAACATTGAATTGATTGTTTTTGGATTCAATGACAATATTATGCCTGAAAGACCTCTTCTCAAATCATTGATCTGACTTCAGTCAAAACTTTCAAAACTATTTTTTTATATCTATATATATTTAAATTCCACTGAATAGAAGAAGAAAGTGAATGGATGTTTATAATTATGCTGGTTAGTACTCTTGAATTTTTGGGGCAATTTTACAGTATGCAGCTATTTTTAATTTAGTTCTGCAGTCTGAGACTAGTACAATAATTAGGCCATACTGGCAACATTCCTATCTGGAAATATTCATGGGCTTATATGAAAACCTAGAAGCCTGCCTCCCCCCCCCCCCCAAATATTTAAAATGGTTTTAAAAGCAAATGGAGATGCTGTAGTTCCTGATTTTATTGATAGAATCCACTTCAATAATTAAAGTTACTGGTGAATGGATAATTTTCTGTCTTACACTCTAGGTTAGGAAAACACCAGCAGGAATAGTTAGATTTTTCAAATTACTGTTAAAACTAAATTTAAAACAAAAAAATCAAATATTTGTAATGTTAAGATAGACCTAATATATTTTTCTGTGAAAACAAATTTCATAGGAAGATAAAAATAATTTAAAAAATACTAATATCAAAGAAAAGGCTGATGTAGTTGCATGAAAAGGTACTACTTAATAGAAACAGAAAAGAGAGAGCAATAGAATCTGCAATGTTCACCACTGGAATATCTTAACCTTTCCTGCTGTAACATGGCCTGCAGATGAGGACAGCAGAGAGAAAACATCTTTTCTCGTCCCAGTGTTGTCACTCAAGCCTCTGACCTTGCACACATCATGTCACACATGTCTCCTATCTATAACTCAATTTCATTTCTCTATTCCAGACACCTCAATCTGCTTGGAAAATGATTCAACATCACATCCACTTCAATGAGCTTAATAGACAAAACTAATTAGTTTCCTGAATCAAGGTCCCAAACTAAGTTGATCAAAATAACTATTCTTTCATTTCAGAAGCAGTCTAGAAACAACCACTGGAGGTTACTTTCCTTAAGAAAATAAACCACACACACTGCACCTAGATTTAATTTAACACATGCATCTTTCAGCTACAAAAGTATAAATTAAAATCTGTCACATATTGTAATTTGCATTATCATTCCAAAAAACTCCGCAGTTTGAATTTATCAATGACTGCAAGTATAGCAGTTAAACATAAAATGATGCAGCCCAACACAGACTACTCCTATTGTAGTTTCAAAAATTAATTGGCATAACAAAATTAGATAATGAGGCCTTATGAGAATAGCAAAATGATTCTGAAAAATTTTACAGTTTTTTAAAAACTACAATTTCAGAGCAAATGAGAAAGCCTCTAGGTGCTGAAGTGATATATAGAGTTCCCCTTTTAAAAAGCCATATATAAACCTATATTTTATTATAAATTGCATCATAAAAATTAAAAAAAAAAAGCACAAACAACTGGTTATATCATTAACACTACTTGAGTTGTTCAGAGAATACTTTAACTGCATTTGTGTTAAAGAAAAAGAGGGAAAGAGAAGAAAAAAAAAAGAAAAAAAAAAGACAAGAACATCGCTCAGTTTTGATCAGTCTTCTGGTAGGGCTATAAAGCCAACTGGTTTATTTTAAGTAACTTATCCCACCTATGCTGGTACAAAGGAAAGAATGTCTCTATCAGCTTTTGTTACTAATTAATGCAGACCTCACCCAAAATTCTGTACAATTATCAAATATATCACTTGATAATTACCATAAGCTCATTTGGCAACCCTGTAATGATCCTGGATTTGTGATCACTCTAGGGAGCCTTGCTCTCTTATTTTATTAAAGAAGCTTCACACAATCCCAGCACAGATCTCTGTTGGAAAAACAGAACTTCACTAATTAATGCTTCAGTCCCATCCTGAATTAAGTCTTCCTTACACAGCCCCAGCAGGGCAAAAGAAAGGTGAAGATGTCTTTGCTAAAAGAAGAAAATTCTATTATCATGAATTTCCCTATTGCAGAGGTCACATGTGGGCAGGGATGCCAGAAGTAAAAGGGGATAGAGCTGGATCACAAACTCATCAAATTCATCCCTAGTCAGCTGCTACAGCTCACGGAAAAACATTCTTGGCTCTGCGAATTAAACTGTCTTCCCTAAAGATTTCTGCAATGCATGGGCCAAAAGTTGTAGAAATGTAATACTTCCATCCCTCCTCTTTCTTCAATTGCTACTTGAATTACAATAGTTACTCAAAATTTTTCCATAATCACGTTACAAAATATACTTATTGACAATTTTTGAGGAAAAAAAAATGTATTTATGTGCTCTTTTCTATTACTATTATACTAATCTGTGTGGTTTGGCACTGATCACTCACCTAGGACTGATGCCTTCAGTACAGACTAGCTGATGAAAGGACTGAGACCAGCCCTTCGGAGAAGGACTTGGGAATGCTGAAAAATTAGATGTGTGTTTACAACCTAGTAAGACAACTGTATCCTGGGCTGCATCAAAAGTGCAGCCAATAGGTTGAGGGATGTGATTCTACCCCACTCTTGCAAGACCTCACCTGGAACACTGCATCCAGCTCTGGGGTCTCCAGCACAAGACTGACATAGACCTGTTGGAGCAAGTCCAGAGGAGGGCCACAAAACTTATCTTAGGGCCAGAACACCTCTCCTGTCAAGAAAGGCTGAGAGAATTGGGGTTGTTCAGCCTGGAGAAGAGAAGGCCTGAGGGAAGACCTTCTTGCAGCCTTCCAGTGCTTAAAGGGGGCCTACAGAAAAGATGGGGAGGGATTCTTTATCAGGGAGTGTAGTGATTAGGTTGAGGAGGAAGGGCTTCAAACTGAAAGTGGGTAGGTTTAGATTAGATACAAGGAAGAAAATGTTTTGGTTTTTTTATGATAAGGGTGGTGAAACACTAGGACAGGTTGATCACGGCACTTGGGGATGCCCCATCACATCAGATTCAACGAGGCTCTGAGTAACCTGATCCTAGTGGGAGATGTCCCTGCCCATGGCAGGGGGACTAAACTAGATGATCTTTAAAGGTCCCTTTCAACCCAAAACATTCTATGTTTCTATAATTTTAAAATATCAGTGACAGATGTTGGAGCTTTTCAGATGGTGGACGGCATTTATCTCTTTGCTCGCTTTTAATAAACCAAAGCGGGTAAATCAAGTATGGCTATGCAAACATGTACATTATGAAAATCATTCAGACAAATACTTTGGTTGGTTTTGACAGGTGAAATCAAGGTAAAAAAGTTTCTCTGAAAGACCAATAATTATTTGCAAAAAATACCACTCTTCTCCCCTATGTCCCTTTTATTTTCAAGCAAACATTACTTTTCTTCCCAGTGGCATTTCTTGAATGCGAACAGCTACAAGTTATTCCTCTCTTCTCATAGACTCATATATTACCAAGCTGATGGAAACACTCAATGACCTGAAAAAAAGACAGCCCTGACATTTTAGTGTCCGTTTTGCTTCTAGATATAAGGCTACCCTTCCACTTGAATGCACTACCTTATTGCCTCACTGGTTATACTAATGGTATCCCCTTGAGCGCTGTTTTTCAAAATCCTCCTGTTTCCAAAAGAAGTTTGTTTCATAAAAGAAAAAAAAATAAAAAAAATAAAAAAAAAATTTCACTGTAACCATCTGGAAAACAAGAACTTCATTTTCCAAATGGTTTCAGGGTTGAGTTTTTGTTTTGGTTTTGTTTTCTTTTTTTCCTTTGGCAACAGGATCAATCAGAAATCATTCAAAACACTTCAGGAGAGAAAGAGATGACGTTATGGGTTAAAGCACTGGCATGGCTGTAGGAAGAGGAGATTTAATTTCTTGCTCAAAATGAAGTAGAGAACAGACCTGAATTCTGTGTTCGTGACGTTCTTCACTTTAACCATTCAGAAACATGTGGGATTCTTTGTTTCTATACTCCCACCTCTGCACTGCATAAACTTACCTTATGATCTGGCTCTTAGTACTCTCAGCAGTAGCTCATTAGGTCACCCTAATCCAACTACAATATATTATTGAGCAAAATAGAGTACAAAATACTTTCAACTACTTCTTTGCCATTCACATACAAAAGTTCCTTAGGATATTAGGAAGAAGTTCTTTTTTTAGGATATTAGGAAGAAGTCCTTTAAGGGTGGTAGAACACTGGAACAGGCTGCCCAGAGAAGTTGTAACAGTCCCATCCCTGGAAACATTCAAGATCACTTTCGATGAGAATCTGAGTGACCTGATCTAGTTAAGCATGCTCCCAGTCCCTGCAGGAGGGTTGGACTAGCTGACCTTTAGAGGTCCCTTCCAACCCAAGGCATTCTATGATTCTATGAAAACAAAGAAGCAGCCAACTCATTGTTTTCCTCATATTTGTGCTTATTCTCTAATACTATATAAAAAACTGGGGTTACAGCAGTATATTTGTGAACGCAGATGTTCTTCTGAGCACAACTGAGTCCTTAATATAACTCCTTTTTTCTTATAATAATCATTCTTCCATTTTCTCTATCGACTTAAGTAATTTGCCACTATCCTTAGCCCATAAATCATAACAGCTTACATAATTAACTCTTGCAATTAGCTCTAATTAGCACCAGCTGTCTACCTAATTCATAAAACTAAAATTCTTTTCCTATAATATCTAGATATTTGAATTTTCATTGACAAATAAAACTTCCACAACAAACTCCAGTGTTTTAACGCAGCCTTTTTTTACTCCTTCCAGTTCCCTTCAGTGTTTGCAAATGCCTGCTGGTTTGAAAAATTAATAAATAAGCAGACTGTTCTCTCTAATGTATAAATTATTAGCTGGGATGTTAAAAAAGTGTCAGTGACACACCTATCTTTTGGATGCAAAGTACATAGATAACTCAGGCAGCATTGATTAGAGCCAGTATATTTTAATCCAAACTAGCTTGAGGAAAGCTAGCTGCTCCGATTTACGTTTCTGCTGCCAAATACAAATGCCTGAACAAATTTGCATATTTCTATTCTGTCTACATGATGTACCTTTAGGATGGAATTTAGAGATAGCAACAGCGTTGCTGTTAATTTATATTCTTCTTATCAGAGTTCACACCATGGGAAGAGGCTTATATCGTAGCCAATGTGAAGGAATATTACATAAGGCACTTCTAAAGTTCTTCAGCAAGAATTTTTAAGTTCTTCGGCAAGTATCAACTCTCTGTGGAATTTTCTACTACTTGTTCTCTTAACAAAAAGGAAAAAATCCAAACAATTTAAAGAGACTCAACAAACAAACAAAACAACAACAACAAAAGAACCCATCACATTTCTTTTCCTCCTACAAATCTTAAAAAAAAATATTTTTTCCAGACACACAAACCTGCAATAAGTTTGTACTGACTCTCACACAATTGAAACAATAATCAATGTAAGTTAAGCTACTGTTTTCCCTAATATATTTTGCCTCGAATTTGTAATAAATTAGGAGCAAAAAATTTTCACTTTTCCTTTTGTCATAAAGTTCTACTGTTAATTGGCACTAAACTGCTCTGATGCTATTTAAAAGGCCAATATGAATTCCAGCTTCTTTTCTTATAACTCCATCATATAAGGAGTTACCTGATAGACAGAAAAAAAAAAGGTTTATTAATAAAACATAGCAGATTTATATTCTTCAAGCTCTCTAGGGATTCACTTGCTCATGTATATGACTCAAGGTTTCCCATACCACCCACACAAATTGTCTTGACTGTGACCCCAGGAAAAGGCCCCAGAGATACAGAAACAGCTGCTCAGTTGCTAGAGCTCATTCAGCCTCCACGCAAAGCCTGACAAGAATGCCAACCAGCACCACGTATGGCAGTGCTGCACTGTGGAGTGGACACTTGTCAACTGGTAATGCCACTAGGATCAAGATCATCTCACAGAACTGGCAGCACAAAGCAACATTCATCACAAGATAACCCTTCTGTCTTGGTACTGTTAGAGTTGCAAACCCTCTCTTGTAAGAGCTAAATAATCCCCTTCTTGAATACAGATTCCTAGTATCTTGTTCAGCATTTTGATAATTCCAGCTTTTGCCAAGCTAGAAAAGCTTAAGCAGTTGTTTAATTGGAGCAATTACACAATGGGTTACTATCCACTTTGAGAAAATAGTCTTCAGCAAAACCATTGGCCTACTTGAACTCTTAAAAAAAGCTGCTCAATACCTTTAAAGGAAGTAAAATATAAAAAAATCAAATTTTAAGATGTTCTTCTCGATTTCTAATTCACTGTGAGTCTTCTAATCGCACAAAAGGAAGGACTTAGACTAACTCCACAAAAACTTGCCATATGACATAAGCTCCCCTCTGCAGCTCAGAGTTGAGTATGTAAGTTCCAGAAAGGGATGGAATTTAAACAAAAAAACCCCAATTGAACAAACAAAAAACCAATGGGGAATAAAAAAAAACCAAGCCAAAAAATCCCACAAACCAAACACCAACAAAAAAAAACCACTCACAAAACCCACAAACTTTGACATCTCTCCCACTTGCCATCTTCTAAATCTCACTCCTAAGCATCTCTCTTCTCCATATGTTAAACAGAGAGATAATCATGCAACTTTGGCTTATGAATTACACTCCAAGATCCAGGTGCCTTAAAGGACTTGGCATCTCCATAACTTTTAGTCTTCCAAAGCTCCAAATCAAGAATGCTTCTGGATTTTATATAGCATAGACTGAATTTTAATTGGAGCAAGATTTGGAGATTCCAGTCCTTCCTGCTTGCACTTTTGTGAACATCTTCCTTCTGTTCACCATTGTCACAGTGAGACGTCATCATGGATGCACATGGGAACTTAAAATGTTGAAACCAGTAAAGGCAAGTTAGCTCCAAATTACCATCTCTGTGCAACTCAGCAGCGGTCAACAGGCTACAATTCAAAAAATATTCCCTTAGACTGTAAAATATGAGGCTTATCTTACTTTAGATAATAATCAGAAAGCTAAAGTCTATCTTGTAATAGTTAAACACGCATCCTGGTAATCAGTAAATACGCATTAGGGGGTAGTGACCTCAAAGCAGACAGAAATACTAACTTTCAGTGAAGTGTCCAAAGGTCTCAGCCACAACGGAGCAGTAATTGAGGATGAGGTTTTTCTGCATTCAGTAACTTCTCACAGTTAATAAGTTATTACTAGAGCAACCTACCCTACTGACATCACTTGTTTTCCTCATTAATTAAAATAGTAAATGTCATTGATGCCACAAGTGCATTTTCCTGTTTTGCTCAAATTTTACCCATTTTAAATTTGGGGTAAAATTTTGTTGCACTACTTTCATAAATACAAGAACAGTTATCATATACAATTTGCTGCAAGGATACGAAGCCCTCAAGAAAAGCTGCTAGCAATCAACAGGAATTACAAGAAATAAAAATAAAAATAC